>CM027126.1:41418759-41647393 GCA_015476505.1 Urochloa ruziziensis | reverse complement strand
GGCCACTATATGCTACTTTTGACCGTCAACCTCCTGACTAATAAAGTAACTAAGTGATGCTCACATTAATTTTTTATTTAAACTAATGAGTTCCACGAGTTTGTTGTGCATCAATATGTTTTGCAAGGAAATATGATAATATGGTGCATAAATATCAACATTGGTGAAGCCATGCAAGTGAAGGTTCATCTCGAGACAAAGGAGACTTGGACATGGTGCAAAAGTGACCAAATTACATATTTGACACCACCATGTTAAGAGCTTCCGAGATGATCGAAATGGATATTTGGATGACCCAATTCGGGAGTCCGGACGAGAAAGTTACGCGTCCGGAAAGATCGCCGGCAGAACCCTGCCAGGCCGGTCGGCCTGACTTAGGCCGATCGGCCTGGACAAGGCCAGCCGGCCTATAATTGTCCCCAAACTGCTCCAAACTTTGCACAAGGACCCTAGGAAGTCACCAATGGACCCCCAAGTAGAATTTACAAGAATAAATGAGTTAAGACCGAAAGGCCTAGGGCATGGATGGAAGGTCCAGCTACCTAGGATTCCGGACACTTCAACTCAACGCAACCAAAACCGCCTCAAGGGACACATGCAACATGTGAGCGAGCGAGTCGGTGCAACGGAAGACGAGAGGGGCCAGAGCCAGGCCGGCCGGCCTAGCCTAGGCCGACCGGCCTCTAACTGCCGAGCGTGGATCAAACGCCAGTGCACCCGTCCATCAGGAGAGCATCGGACCGTCCAGGAGAAAGATGGTGTCAAATGGCACCATCTCCAGGCCGAACGGCCTGAAGTAGGCCGGCCGGCCTATGACGTGGCCGTTACTCCTCCCCTTTGGGTGGAAGCTAAGCAGCATCCTTGGCGTCATTCCTACGCGTGATACCGCCCTTGGAAGGCTAAAAAGGCGACCTCCACCCCATTCTACACACCATGGTGAAAGGAAGAAGTCCAAGTGTAGTGTAGTGCTACCTATCTAGCTTAGAAAATAGGGAGAGTGGTGAGGTGAGAGTCCGGAGAGGAGCCGAAGTGCCGGCCCTCTCCAACTTGTGCCTCCGAGGAATGAAGCTTCAGTTCGAGTAAAGTTCCTCTTCTTTGTTACTGCTTTCTCTCCTTACATAGTAGTTCTTGAATGCTTTCTCAAGTTGCGGGTACTGAGTCTGCGCGAGTGACAGCGACTCTTGTTTGGGGTTCCTCCCCTACTCGCGGGAGGGGAGGTCAGTAGCTGAAAGCTTAGGGTGGTGCCTTGCTTCGCTAGCCTCAGGTTGTGTTGCACCCCACCGAACTGCAGTGGTAGGCGGCAGGTGGTGACAGCCTTGTCCGTCCTTCGTAGCCACCACGTTCGGGTGTACTCATAACAGTAGTGCTGAGCCCGGAGAACCCCCTCTCTCACCCCGTTCTGAGGTTCCCGTTCTAGCCGTCGAGCAACTAGAGGAATCAAGTATTCCTGATAGGAGGTTAGCAAGTCGACATTAGATTACCTCTACCCACTTATCTGTTCTTCTTCACTCCCATCGTCCCTGGATAAACCAGAGCCGTTTCTAGTACATTCTCGTTCCTCGTGGATTCGATACCAGGATACTCCTAGGTGAAAGCTACATCGGCATCCGTACGCTTGCGGATTTATCTGTTAGGCTAAGGAACGCAACAGCTTCTTCCTCCTCATCGACGATGCAACCCGCTACATGTGGGTGGTTCTCGTGGCGGCCAAGTCTGAAGCCGGGAATGCCATCAAGAGGATCCAGCGGAGGCAGAGAACCATTGGGAGCGGAAGCTCCGTGTGCTTCACACGGACAATGGCAGAGAGTTCACCGCCGCAGACTTCACCGCCTACTGCGCTGACGAGGGAGTGAATGCCATTTCGGTGCCCTACGGCCCAAACAGAATGGGGTTGTGGAACAACGGAACCAGACCATTGTGGCCATGGCTCGGGCGCTTCTGAAGCAGCGAGGAGTGCGGCGGAGTTCTAGGGTGAGGTCGGGGTCACCGCGGTCTACCTCCTGAACAGGCTCCCGACGAAGAGCCTTGCTGGCGTCATGCCATTCGAGGCATGGCACAGGCGAAAGCTGGCCGTCAGCTACCTGTGGGTGTTTGGCTGCCGGGCGTATGCGAAGGAGCTGGGCCACGTCGACAAGCTCACGGATCGGAGCCGCGCTGGAGTCTTCATCGGCTATGCGCGGGTGTGAAGGCGTATCGCATTCTCGACCCAGTGTCACGGCAAGTGTGCACGGGTGCGACGTCATTTTCGACGAAGCCGCTGGCTGGGACTAGGCTGGAACAGACGGTGTGCGGCTGTCGGGCGAGTTCACTGTCGAGTACGTCTACACGGAGATCACAAGAGGAACGGGGCTGACGCCGCCGGTAATCATGATTCCCCTGTTGCATCTACGCCTCCATCGCCCTCCTCTGTTCCCACTGTTGTAGCCCCTGCATCACACTGGCTGCGGTGGCGGCGCCCTCCACACCAACTGCGGTGCCTACTGCACCAACGCCCGAGTGTTGGGGTCGTTACGATACAATTTCACCACCAACATTCCATCACATTTCAGGCTCATCTTGCTCATAACAAAGCGAAATTGGTTATTTCTAATGAGTTCCACAAGTTTTGTATAATTTATGAGTGCAGAAGCAAGCAAGCAAAAGATGAAGAACTTTGGACACAAAGCCAGGCCGGCCGGCCTAGCATAGGCCGACCGGCCCCCTTCTGTGGCCCTTTGCCACGTCAACTGATCCAGGAGATCCCAAATACAACACCAAAGATCCTGAGACGTGCGATCAACGTCGGTTGATCCAAGGACCCGAAAGGCCTAAGCTACATTTGCATGGATTGAAGGGCCCACCAACCTTGGATTCTCAGACAGCTTTGATCCAAAGCAACCATTACCGACCTCAGGTAGCAATCCAGAGCGTCCCTGAAGAAGGCGGTGCCACGGGGCAGCCAGCCAGGCCGATCGGCCTGGCCTAGGCCGGCCGGCCTCCCCCAGAGGCCGCCACGTGCCCCCCTTTGCGTGACAGTTAAGCAGAGAGTTAGCTTAAGCTTGACGCCTGCAACCGCCCTTGAAGACTATAAAAGGGACCCCCCATCACCTTGAGAAAGCATCCTCAATCCTCCAAAGGAGAGAAGAGAAGTCTAGAGAGGAGTTTTCATCTTAGAGTTAGATTAGGGAGAGAGTGGGTGAGTTGCTTGGGTGACAGCCAAGCTTGTAGAGAGAGTCCGGATTTCCTCTCGGTCTCATCTCAACATTTCCACCCAGAGGAATATACTTCAGGTGTTATCTTCAGTAAGTCCTCAGTCCCTTGCCTTTAGTACCTCACTAGTTTACGAATTACTTTCAGCAATCTATCTATTCTATTTGATCTGCGGGTACCTGAGTCTGCGCGAGTGACAACGACTCTTGTTTGGGGTTTCCTCTATAGCCCTTCGCGTTGGGTGGAGGTCATTGGCTGATAGCTTAGGCGTGGTGCCTATGCTGGCTAGCCATCTCAGGTTGTGTTGCACCCACAGAACTGCAGTTGGTAGGCGGCAGGTGGTGACAGTCCTGTCCGTTCTTTGTACTCCACCACGTTCGGGTGTACTCATAACAGTAGTGCTGAGCCCGGAAGAACCCCTCTCTCACCCCGGTCTGAGTTCTTCCCGCTCTAGCCGTCGAAACAGATCAGATTAGATATAGATAGTTTGTCTAGGGTAACGAGTAGATAACTAAAGTCAAGCTCTCTACCCGCTTACCTTGAGCTCCGTGGTGGATCCGGTTAGAAAGTTCTAGGCTAGTCGCGTCTGCCATTCCTTGGATTCGATATCCAGGTTTTTACTCCACTGGTGAAAGGCTACATCGTACTCCGTGCGCTTGCGGATTTAGTTTAGGCTAAGGAGTGCCAACAAGCTTTTCTGGCGCCATTGCCGGGGACAGTAGTAACACTAGTGTAGGATCTTTTTAGCCGTACGCTTTACCCCCATAACCATCTATCACATGGAGTTTTCTCCTAGTTATCCGACGGTTTCCATCTAGCAAGTATTTGGAACCGCCTTCATCTTGCCACCCCCATACCACCTCATGGCTTCGAGATCCGTCCCAGTCTCGTTGTCATGGTTCGTGCACAGTCCTTTCAGTGGAACGAAATACGAAAGTCCCTATGCTCACTTGCAGGTTTTTGAGAGAATTGCTCTCTTCAACCAAGACACTATTCTATGAGTACACGGGAGAGAATTGCCAAATCTTGGTACGACTGAACCGCAAAGAGATTAGCAGAGATTGGATCAAATTGAAGGACGAGTTTTGTCTGTTCTTTTACCCTGTCTCAAGATCTTAAAGCTCAGAGTCGAGTTGATGACATATCAGCAAGGTAATGAGTCACTTGGAGCCACGTGGGAGCGATTTATTCAGCTGGCCAACTCAGGGCCACCGCATAACATTCCAAAGGAAATGCTTATGCAGCATTTTGTTGGTGGATTGAAGCCAGAAAGTGCACAGTACTTGAACATCACTTCCGCGGGTCAGTATTATACAAGACAGTGGACGAGGTATGAGAAATCTTGGAAAAGGTTCTCAGCTCTACCGAGTACACGGGAGTCTTCGATGACCCACCAACACCACCAACAACCCCCACAGACAAGCAGCTAATCCTTGCCCTTACATTTGATCCACCTCCTCCGATCATAGAGGAAGTGCTTGAACACCACAAGTCCTCAGACCAAGAAACTATTCTCGACGATCTACCGCACTTCATTCCCGAGCTCTTTACAAAAGAAGAGTACTTGGAGATCGGCATGCCAATGGAACAAGTGTGTGCAAGTTTAAGGTCTAAGGCGTTCATTTCAGAAGTCGTACCGCAGATTGAGGGTTTATCTGCGATCACGAGCGAGGAATGGATGGAGAAAATTGAAAGTTGTGAAGACATCATTCGAACCACCCGCAACTTCAGAGTACTCCATTGCGCTATTGAGGGAACTGACACTCAGAAAGTTGTCTACGACCCGAAGGTCGGGAGTAATATCATATCAAGTGCATTCGCAGCACGAGTGCAACCAGACGAACCCCGGTCCTTCTCCCGTAAGTACCTCAAGTGGATCGACAACCAAATGATGCAATGTAAAGGAATCATCCGTGTTGTGCCCATACACATGGGACGCAACAGGATTTTCTTGGACTTCCACATTTTCGATGTCCTAGAGATGACAACTTATTCCTGATTGGACAGCCAATAGAGCACCTTGCCAACCCGAACCATGATCGAGCAACGATACAGTTCAGAGTTGGTAAAGAGATCATCCGGTCAGTCTCGTGCGGGCGGTTAACACCATCGCAGAGGCTCAATCCGAGACAGACCCAGTGGAAGAAGCAGTCAGCTCGGCTCAAGCAGAGCAAGCTCAGTCATCACAGGCTGAAGAGACTAACCATTTCATCCAAGAGGCAGAAACGGACAGCTTTATGAAACTCAACGAGGAAGAAAAGCCACAACACCCCCCTCCTGAGTTAAAGCCGCTGCCTCCTGGACTCAGATACGCTTTCCTCCACAACGACCGACGCTCGCCAATCGTCATCAGTGACAAACTGACAGAGAATGAGACTCGACAGCTTATCACAGTCCTAGAGAAACACCGGTCTGTCTTCGAGTATTCTCTACAGGACTTGAAGGGGATCAACCCCAGTTTATGCACCCATCGCATACCTATGGAGCCGGACCATACGCCGTCTAGAGAACATCAACGACGGTTGAATGATGCGATGAGGGAGGTAGTCAAGAAAGAAGTGTTGAAGCTACTGCACGCGGGTATAATCTATCCCATGCAAGACAGTGAATGGGTCAGCCCAGTTCAAGTTGTGCCAAAGAAGGGTGGAATGACAGTTATCAAAGAACGAAAAGAACGAGCTTATTCCTTAGAGGACCGTTACTGGATGGAGGATGTGTATCGATTACAGGAAGCTTAACAAAGCAACCCATAAAGATCACTTCCCTCTCCCCTTCATTGACGAGATGCTTGAGCGGCTGACAAACCACTCATTTTTCTGCTTCCTTGATGGATACTCGGGTTATCACCAAATTCCTATCCATCCCGATGACCAGAGCAAGACTACCTTCACCTGCCCATACGGAATGTTCGCCTATCGGTGAATGTCTTTTGGCCTATGCAACGCACCTGCTTCATTCCAGCGGTGTATGATGGCGATATTCTCTGACCTGATTGAGCAAATCATGGATGTATTCATGGACGACTTCACCGTCTATGGCAAAACCTTTGACCAATGTCTCGAAATCTGGAAAAGGTTCTCGAGAGGTGCGAAGAGCATCACCTCATCCTAAATTGGGAGAAGTGCCACTTCATGGTCAGAGAAGGAATTGTACTGGGGCACAAGGTGTCAGAAAAATGGATTGAAGTTGAAAAGGCAAAAATAGAAGTTATCGAACAACTACCACCCCCGACGAATGTCAAGGGTGTGCGAAGTTTTCTGGGTCATGCTGGCTTCTACTGAAGATTCATCAAAGATTTCTCTCGTGTAGCCAGACCTCTTACAAGCCTATTGGCTAAAGAAGCACCCTTCAACTTCGACGATGATTGCCTTCTCGCCTTCTACACCCTCAAGAAGGCACTTATCTCAGCTCCCATCATACAACCAGCCGACTGGAATCTTCCATTCGAGATAATGTGCGACGCTAGTGACTATGCAGTCGGGGCAGTGCTCGGTCAATGCAAGGATAAACAGCATTACGCCATATCCTATGCCAGCAAGACATTGACCGGAGCTCAGTTAAACTACGCAACAACGGAGAAGGAACTCCTGGCAGTGGTGTTTGCCATGGATAAGTTCAGATCTTACTTGGTTGGTGCCAAGGTGATAGTATACACAGACCATGCTGCACTGAAGTACCTCTTGACCAAGAAAGACGCTAAGCCACGACTCATCCGTTGGATTCTGCTCCTTCAAGAATTCGATTTAGAAATACGAGACAAGAAGGGGACAGATAATTGTGTGGTAGATCATCTCTCAAGAATGCAAGTTCAAGGGTCGGACCTTCCGATCAATGATTACTTCAGAGATGATACTCTCCTCAATGTCACCACATCCAGTCCATGGTATGCGAATTTGGTAAATTTCATGGTGACTGGGTATGTACCTCCGGGAGAAGACAAGAAGTTAATATACCTCAGCAGATTTCACCTATGGGATGACCCTTATCTATTCAAAGTATGTGCTGATGGATCACTCCGAAGATGCATCCCTCACGAGGAAACACATAAGGTCCTTGACCGCTGCCACTCATCACCGTACGGAGGGCATTACGGAACTTTCCGAACCCATGCAAAGGTCTGGCAAAGTGGATTCTTCTGGCCGACTATGTATGGAGACGCTAAGGAATTTGTACGGAGATGCGCCAGGTGTCAGAAACACGGGAACATCAATGCCCGTGATGCTATGCCACTGCTGAATAACCTCCAATTGGAGATTTTCGACGTATGGGGAATCGACTTTATGGGTCCTTTCCCTGCATCCGAGCAGTGTGAGTATATCCTGGTGGCAGTCGACTATGTTTCCAAATGGGTGGAGGCACTTCCGTGCACGGCAGCCGACTCGAAGAATTCAAGAAAGATGTTCGAAGAAGTTATCTTTCCCCGTTTTGGAGTACCCCGAGTCGTGATCAGTGATGGAGGATCACACTTCATCGACAAGACGTTTCGGAAGTGCCTAAGCGATTTAGGAGTGAACCATCGAGTGGCTACACCTTATCACCCCAGACCAGCGGACAAGCAGAAACATCAAACAAACAAATCAAGAACATTCTGCAAAAGACGGTCAATGCAATGGGAACAGGGTGGAAGCGAAAGCTACCTGAAGCACTTTGGGCATATAGAACAGCATTCAAGACACCGATACGGATGACTCCCTACCAACTGGTATACGGCAAGACGTGCCACTTACTAGTTGAGCTCGAATTTAAATCCCATTGGGCGATCAAGAGGTGGAATATGGATCTCTAAACAGCCAGACTCAAAAGAAGAATGCAATTGGCTGAACTGGATGAATGGATGGAGAAGGCGTACCACAACGCCAAGCTTTATAAAGAAAGAACAAAGAGATGGCACGACAAGCGCATCAAGATCAAGCATTTCAAAGCGGGAGATCAGGTATTGCTCATAACTCCCATATTCGTTTGTTTGGTCATGGTAAGCTTAGAAGTAAGTGGGAAGGTCCTTTTAAAGTATTAGACGCCGCCGATCATGGCACGATAACCCTCCAGGATAATGATAGAAATACTTTCAAGGCCAATGGCCAAAGATTGAAAATATTTCTCGAATCCGAAATGCCGGGGCTCAAAGAGATGGACGTCTACGAGCTAACCGAGATACCTAGTCCAGGTCCGGGCGGGACCTAAAAATGACCCTTATCTAGGATAGATTTCCCTTTCCTATTTTCTTTTTCTTTCCTTTAAACTTTTTCTAGCCAAATCCTAAGAAACTTTAGAAGAAGAGCGAGTGGAGCACACCTGAAAAATTTTAAGGGCTCCCGAGACAGGGCCAGGCCGGCCGGCCTACTCCAGGCCGATCGGCCCAGCCCGGCCTCGTCCCGGGACGCTCTTCGTTTGAAAGAGTCTCCCCGTTACCCCTTTCGAGAATCTGTGGGGTTTTGAAAGAGAAGCGTCGTTTTAAATCGAAAGGCTCCCCTCTCTTCTTCCCCATCAGAACTCTCGAGCCTCTCTTCTCCAGAAACTCTCCCCCCTTTGAAAATTCGTGCCGTGGCCTCCCAGTCCAGCCACCAAGACTCCAGCTCGGTCTCCCGAAGCAGCCATTCTCCATCTCAATCCTTGAAAGGGATGCCCAGCTCCTCCAATGCCATCAACGTCAGGATAATCGAGAGGGAGGCGTTCGTCGAGGCCATGGTGGCGAAGCCGGAGGGCCGACGGGCCTCTGCCCAGGCCAATCAGCCTATGGCAGGCCGGCCGGCCTCCCCTCGTCGCCACTCTGGCTCGCCTTTGGGTAGAGCCTCCCTCCGTGACCCCAAGGAGGAGGGCCAGGGGAGTTCACTGCCGAAGACGCCCCGAAGGCCAACTACGGGACTTTTGTCCCCAAAGAAGGCCATCGGGAAGCGCCTCGTCGCCTCCCCGTCCAAGAAGGAGATCGTGCCGCTGTTCATCTCCACCTCGCTGGAGTACTCACCGCAGTACACTCCGGGAAGTCCTAGCCCTCCACACCGGGAAGGGCCAGGCATCGGGAAGGGGCTCTTGTTAGTCCCTAAGAAGCCCGACGAGGAGAGGAAGCGCTTCACGATGCCCCCTCCGATCCAAGGACCTCCCGGGCAGATGGAGTGGTCCGAGGAAGAGGAGGAGGACGTGGAGGAGCTGAGGAGGAAGCTTGCCGCGCTGCAGCTCAAGGTCAATAGTATGGATGAGCGCGTGGCGGAGACGGTGATTGGGCAGATGGAGGCCGATGACAAGATCGAGGTCCTCCGTAAGGCAATGGTCTCTAAGGTCAAGCGCCTTGCGAAGGCCACCAGCAATGAACACCTCTATCGCCCGAAGGAGAAATAGTTTAGGCTAGGATTAGTTTAGTTTTTGGGTGCTTAGTTTAATTTCCCTTTGATTTATTTCCTTCAAATTTCCTTTGTATTCAGCACCCCCATACTTTGTTTCTCCTGATTTGGAATAAAATAAATTTATTTATTTAAAAGAAGTGACTCGTATAAAAAAGAAGAAAAAATAATAATGCATGGTTGGTGCACACTTGTGTGCCAAGCAACCCCTCGGACTAAACTTTCAGTGAAGCACGCAGAAACTCAGACGTACAGAAGGTTTACTGGTTACTGGCCGAGGCGGGGCACGACCTGGCACAATGCCAGGTCGGCCGGCCTAGGCCAGGCCGGCCGGCCCCATGCTGCTGCCTCTCGAGGAGATCCCGTGCCCACTGCGTAATCCTGCAAATCACATACACGAGAAACCTGAACCGAGATGTCTGGCAACAAGGTCAGGCTGGCCGGCCTATACTGGGCCGATCGGCCTGGGCCTGTGGCCAACTTCGCTGGCTCGACTCTAGGACACGGTTTGAAACCCCTACACTTGATCCTTGCATGATTTTGATTCAAGAAAAATTCCTGGCTAAATAAATTTAAAACTTGATCAAAATTCATGAAAGTGAACCCCTACGAATGATATCTCGGATACACCTGTGATATTTCTTGAGCAATTATTTCTTTACCTTGGAACTTTTATAGGAATATCCGATTCTTGTTAATTGATCCTTACGATATGATGATTTGAGAAGTTGAACCGTCCGATTCAATGTTTGGAGATTGTTTTTCAAAATAAAATTTAAGGCAACCCTTGTTATCATCAACTTGAAATGTCCTATCCAAAGCCATACATCAAATTCAAGTTGAAGTTTCTACATAGCCATCTTCTAAATTTTGAGCTTGCTCGAATTGTTTGCCTTCACGTTCATGCTATCTTGTTCATCATGGCCACCCACGTACATGTGCATCAATAAAGTCCAAATTGTCAAAGCTCTTCATCCCCCTAAAACAAAGAAAGAGAAGAAGAAGATGAAGAAGGGAATGATACACTCCTTATCTTCAGAGAAAAAAAAGACGAGAAAGAGAAAGGGGAAAGATGAAAGATGATTGAACAAGGACTCCAACATCAAGTACACAAGCACTTGGCCAAGATTTATGAGTGGTATGAATGATTAGACAAGCTTTTCGATTTTGCAAAATAAATGAAGAAGAGTGAGCAACTTCGATCCCGAAAACTCCACCTCAAAATGTAGGAATAGGAGAGGCTTGATTCTAAGCCAAGGTGAGGATCCAAACACTATGAGTGATCGAGAGATGTTGAGAAATAACAAGGGTATGCCTCGCTTTCTTTATAAAATTATCAAAAACTCCAAATACCATGAGGAAGAAGTGTTCGACCGATCAATGAGTTGTTCTAAGACTCAATTGATAAAGATGAGGGTGTTAACCACCGAAATCCATGGTATGAAAGAAAACTCGGAGATATGACTTGTGTGTACCTTGAGTTCATGACCCTGATCTTGCTAAAGTCCTGATAATTTAATTCATTCTTTGCTAAGGGACTAGCAAAGTTCAGGTAGGGGGGCGTGTTGGTGGTCGTTACGATACGATTTCACCACCAACATTCCGTCACATTTCAGGCTCATCTTGCTCATAACAAAGCGAAATTGGTTATTTCTATTGAGTTCTACAAGTTTTGTATAATTTGTGAGTGCAGAAGCAAGCAAGCAAAAGATGAAGAACTTTGGACACAAAGTCAGGCCGGCCGGCCTAGCATAGGCCGACCGGCCCCCTTCTTTGGCCCTTTGCCACGTCAATGATCCAGGAGATCCTAAATACAACACCAAAGATCCTGAGACGTGCGATCAACGTCGGTTTGATCCAAGGACCCGAAAGGCCTAAGCTACATTTGCATGGATTGAAGGGCCCCACCAACCTTGGATTCTCGGACAGCTTTGATCCAAAGCAACCGTTACCGACCTCAGGGAGCAATCCAGAGCGTCCCTGAAGAAGGCGGTGCCACGGGGCGGCCAGGCCATGCCGATCGGCCTGGCCTAGGCCGGCCGGCCTCCCCCAGAGGCCGCCACGTGCCCCCCTTCGCGTGACAGTTAAGCCGAGGGTTAGCTTAAGCTTGACGCCTGCAACCGCCCTTGAAGACTATAATAGGGACCCCTTCACCTTGAGAAAGCATCCATCAATCCATCCAAAGGAGAGAAGAGAAGTCCAGAGAGGAGTTTTCATCTTTAGAGTTAGATTAGGGAGAGAGTGGGTGAGTTGCTTGGGTGACAGCCAAGCTTTGTAGAGAGAGTCCGGGATTTCCTCTCGGTCTCATCTCAACATTTCCACCCCAGAGGAATATACTTCAGGAGTTATCTTCAGTAAGTCCTCGGTCCCTTGCCTTTAGTACCTCGCTAGTTTACGAATTACTTTCAGAATCTATCTTATTCATATTTGATCTGCGGGTACCTGAGTCTGCGCGAGTGACAGCGATTCTTGTTTGGGGTTTCCTCTATAGCCCTTCGCGTTGGGTGGAGGTCAGTGGCTGATAGCTTAGGCGTGGTGCCTGTGCTGGCTAGCCATCTCAGGTTGTGTTGCACCCCACCGAACTACAGTGGTAGGCGGCAGGTGGTGACAGTCCTGTCCGTCCTTTGTACTCCACCACGTTCGGGTGTACTCATAACAGTAGTGCTGAGCCCGGAAGAACCCCTCTCTCACCCCGTTCTGAGTTCTTCCCGTTCTAGCCGTCGAAGCATATCAGATTAGATATAGATAGTTTGTCTGGGGTAACGAGTAGCTAACTAAAGTCAAGCTCTCTACCCGCTTACCTTGAGCTCCCTGGTGGATCCGGTTAGAAAAGTTCTAGGCTAGTCACGTCTACCGTTACATGGATTCGATATCCAGGTTTTTACTCCCCTAGTGAAAGGCTACATCGTACTCCGTGCGCTTGCGGATTTAGTTAGGCTAAGGAGTGCCAACACCGAGTTTGTGACCCCACTCGAGAACGACGACGACCGTATCGATGCAGCGCATGGAGAGTCGCCGGTCCGCTACCGCACCTACGACAACATCCTCTGGGAGGACGAGCCGGTGTCCGAGCTGGCAGCACAGGACCTCGATGGCGAGCTGCACTTGGCGAGCACGGCAGAGCCTTCCTCTTTCGTTGAGGCTGAACAGGACATCGTGTGGCTCGCGGCAATGCAGGAAGAGATCGACTCCATCAAGTGAAACCGCACTTGGGAGCTCACGGACCTCGAGGCCATCACGCAATCTCCCTCAAGTGGGTGTACAAGCTCAAGCGGAACGAGGCGGGCGAGGTGGGGGCTTGTCTTGTCGCGCGTGGATTCGTGCAGCAGTCGGGCATTGATTTCGACGAGGTTTTTGCTCCGGTCGCTCGCATGGAGCCAGTGCGGCGCCTAGGAGGGGTGGCAGGTCCATCACATGGACGTAAAGTCCGTGTTCTTGAACGGGGACCTGCAGGAGGAGGTGTACGTACACCAGCCAACTGGGTTCACCGTCGCTGGACAAGAAGGCAAAGTCCTGCGGCTGAGGAAGGCGTTGTACGGCCTGTGGCAGGCGCCGCAGGCTTGGAACTCCAGGCTGGACACCACGCTGAGGGAGATGGGTTTCATCTAGAGCCAGCATGAGCACGCCATATACAGACGTGGTGATGGCAAGTCAATTCTGCTGGTGGGCATGTATGTTGATGATCTTGTGATTACAGGGTCGTTACTAGAGGTTGTGCAGCACTTCAAGGAGGAGATGAAGACTGGATTCCTAATGAGCGACTTTGGTTTGCTGTTGTTCTATCTGGGAATTGAGGTACGCCAGGATGATGGAGGCATCTCTCTCCGCCAAGCACATTATGCCAAGAAGATCCTAGAAATGGCGGGCATGGAGGATTGCAGAGGAGCAGCCACACCAATGGAGGAGAGGCTCAGGCTGAGTCGTGACAGCAAGGCACAGGAGGTGGATGCAACACAGTACAGGTGCATCGTTGGCAATCTGCGGTATCTGGTACACACTAGACTTGATCTGTCATTTGCCGTTGGGTTTGTGAGCCGTTTTCTTGAGCGGCCAACAGAAGAACACCTCCAAGCTGTGAAGAGGATCCTCCGGTACATCGTCGGGACACTGGAGTTTGGCTTGCGCTATGGGCGGCGCACTGGAGAGGCAAGGTTGCTGGGCTACTGTGATAGTGACCTCGCTGGTGCATTGATACCATGAAGAGCACCACTGGCGCGTTGTTCTTCTTTGGAAACTGCTTGGTGAGTTGGCAGTCCCTCAAGCAGCGGGTGGTGGCTCTCTCGTCCTATTAGGCTGAGTACGTTGCTGCCACAACTGCCGCTACACAAGCTCTTTGAATGGCTCGGCTACTTGGTGAGCTCTTTGGGAGGGAACCAGCAGTGGTCGAGCTGAAGGTGGACAGCAACTCCGCCTTGGCGTTGGCGAAAAATCCTGTGTTCCATGAACGCAGCAAGCACATCGACTTGAGGTATCACTTCATCAGAGAATGCTTGGCTGAAGGAAGCATCAGCCCCACCTACATCTCCACATAGGACCAACTCACAGACATTCTCACAAAAGCATTAGGGCGGGTTAAGTTCCATGAGCTGCGGGCTAGGATTGGGATGGTCCAGATCACTTCACCAGGGCACAAGGATTAGGGGGAGATTGACAGCAGTAATCCTTGTCCACGTGTTCAGTTATCAGTCGAGTCCTTCTTTCAGTTAGAGTCTGTTAGTTTGTTGGGTCAGTAGTGGTCAAGTCCTGGTCGTGTGCTAGAAGATAGGAAGTAGTGGAGTCAGTGGAGTCTGTTAGTGGTCAGTTGCTCGATCCTAGTTTGTAGGAGGCCTTCACGGCCACTTCTTGTATTCAGTTTACCTTTCTATAAAGCAGAGCAACATAAACAGAAAAGCTGCCATTGCAGCACCAAAAATCACTCTCGTGTTCAAGCCTTGTGAGTTGAGTTTCTAACACTTTTATCCCAACATTCAGTGCCAAAGTCGTGGTAGATAGCACTAATTATGGTGAATTACGAACTCATGGGCAGCGCTGCTGATTTTAGATTAAATGTTTATCTATAGTGCAATTTCAGATCTTCTATGAAAAATAACTCAGATTTCTCTGTTTGGAGGAATTTTATGTTTGAGGTAATTTTTATGATGTGTACAATAAACTGTTTAGGGCAAGAGAATTCCAATAGACTAAGACTTGAACTAACTACAAGAATTTGTAAAAATGTGCATTCACATGCCAGCTTAGATTGATTAATTTGAACATTTTAGGTTATGTTGCTAGATGCGCTCACATATTTAGTTTTATTCTTGACTATATTTTCCTTCTATGCTTATAGATGATTACCTATGTATGAGGAGTGGTGAACTATCAAGATGATTCTTGACTCACATAATTAAAAAGTAATTACAATGTGATCGGTCAACTTTGTAGAATACAAAAATGTCAATACAGACTCAGAGGAATGGTGAACTATCAAGATGTCATTATTAATGTGAGCCCAGATCCTATGATCCTTAGAGCTATACATCTTCCCAAATTTGGATTGCACTATAAGTGAAATGCTTTAGCTGAACTATTTATTGCTTATAATTATATCACACAGCCATGTATACTTACAGAATTTGTGGTGTCATTAGCTGATTTATGGAAGAAATGCAATTTGGACTCACAGTGAAACAAGCAAAGGATATAGCAGTAGTAGGTCCACTATCTGGCTTGCTAGCTGATAAGAAGGGGGCGCTATGCACTGCTGGACAAACCACTATCCTAATCGGGCTCATACGAACCTGCCTAAAATGCCTCGCTTCATTTAAGTCATTCGAAGCGGTAAAATAGACAGCGCTACAGTATTTCCGCTTCGAATAGTTATCCTAAGCGGCTCAAATCGCGCCACTTCCAATAACTAGTTATTCTAACCGGCTCTATTCGTGCCGCTTCCAATAACTCATTATTCTAACCGGTTCTATTCGTGCCGCTTCCAATAACTAGTCAGCCCGAACAGTTCTGCTTAAAAAATTCATAACTTTTGCATACGGTCTCGGATGGAGAGAAGTTTTATGTGAATTTTGTACGTTTCGACTAGATCTACAACTTTGTAGTTCAAAGTTTTTGATTTGAAATCGTTTAGATGCCCAAAACAGTTCCCGTCCTCTTTCCCGCTCTTGTAATTTCATATTATATTCTGAATTTTGTAACTTTTGCATATGGTCTCCGATGGACAAAAGCTTTATACGAAATTTGTAAGTTTCGATGAGATCTGCAACTTTATAGTTGAAAGTTTTTTTGATTTAAAGCCGTTTAGATACTCAAATAATTGAACTAAGCTTCAGGCAACAAGGGTCAAAAGGAATAGAACTCCCTCATGCGTGCAGGAACGACGTCTAGGTGAGATGGTAACGAAGGCTCGCGCGAGGCAGGAGGACATGAGTTCGAAGGCTGGGTACCGCACACGCGCATATTTCGCGTGAAATACGCGTGACTTGTGACTTGCGACGAGCGACCGTAGCTCGAGGGTGGCCTCCTGGGCTACGAAAAAAATGTTTTTACTGTTTTTATTTGCGAATTCCTATTTTTACTATCAGCGCCGGCACAAGATACGCCGCATAGAATAACTTGTCAAACGAAGCGATGAAATAACCGCTTCGGATGACACCTTATTCTAATCGGAAAAAGGGAAGTGGCTGAAATAACCGCTTCGAATGAGGTTTTCGTGCCGTTTAGGTTAATGGTTTCTGCAGTAGTGATGAGACGTTTCAATGGAGAAAATTGTGGAAGAAGTTTTTTCTTTGGGGTACCTGAGATAGATTTCCATCATGAGATTTGTTGAGGCAATATTTGTATTATTTAGATATATTAAATTGTATCGCTTTCTCTTGAACTTATTATAAGCACATTATGTGTTGGTTCGGAAGGAGGCATTTTTCTATAAGCCGAATGGCACTACAATGCAAGATGAGATAAAAAAGTGGTTTTTTTACATTTTGACTCTTTTTAAAAACTGTTTTTACAAATAGACCTCCATCAAAACTATTTCTACTAATGGACCTGTTGTCTTGGCGTGCTACTCGGGTACGCCGAGCTCCGTGACTCGGCGTCGCTGCTGGTGACTTGGGGGAGGAAGAAGGTAGCGCTAGAGACTTGGCGTCGGCTCAATCGACGCCGAGGTCGCATTAAGCCCCAGCGGCCAGCGCTACCTTCTTCCTCCCCCGCACTTCTTTCTCCCGCCGTCAGCCACATTTTCCTGTCCCTCCCGAAACCCTACTCTTCAAATCCAATCCATTTGAGCACGGATCTCGTGTGGGAACAGCTCTTCAAGGTAAGTCTCCATGTCCTCTTCCATTCTATCTGATTTGATTTTCCTGCATTCGTTGATGTATATTGGGACCCTAGGGTTGAGGTGTAGGAAGAGATTCCGTTGTAGTTAGATGTAATGGATGGAGGAATGTGTCCACAAAAAAGAAAAATGGATGGACGAATGGTGGGATTCTCTTGAGAAATTACCATGTTCATCGTTGATTTAGTGACATGCTTAGGTTGAGAGGATCTGCTTTGACGGTTCAATGGATGGAGGACTTAAGCGGTTAAGCCTCCTCTGAAAAAATATAGGCGGGGCATATAATGTGTGAGATTAATCGTCACTGTATGAAATAGCGACCATCTTTCGGAAAAAAACAAAATCATGGTGTACTTGCTGCACATAGTTGGAAAGCTTTTCCTTAAGAACATGCAATGCAATCTGTTTGCCAAACTTGGTAGAATGAAATAGCCACTGCATATTTTAGTCTGAACATTGTGCTTTATGTGGCAGAGGGAAGTCTGAAACTCTTAATGTTGTACTTCGATGACCCATCTTGTGTGGAGATTATGTGGACCATTCGGGAGCAGGTAGTGATGATGCTATCCCTTCTTACTGCTCTGGATCTTTGAAAGCTCTAATCTTTTTTACCTTCTTACTGCTCTGGATCCCCTCTCAAATAATTGTGAATCTCTGATCTGAACCTGCAAAGGAGGTGGCTGATTGAATTCTGATGCTGACAACATTTTGAAGTTTGTGTTCAGCGTTTAGTTCAACAGGCTAACAAGTCCAGAGCAGCGAGTATTGCTTTGACATTCCAGATCCATCAATGCTATTGCCTCTGTTTCAATCTAGAGTGCTGCAAATTGTGTACACCTTTGTTGCTTAGGCCAATGCAGATGCTGATATGTAAATTAGAACTGATGGGTCATGGCTATATGAGATGTAAATTAGCATGCTTGGTGATTATGGTCTAGAACATTACGAAACTTAAGTATTTGGTTATAATGGAATTGTGGGTTGTCCTCAAGGACGGTACTGGTAGATATCCTTCGGCATTTTTTGTTTCTTCTTTATGCAATTGCAGGATGGAGCAGTACTCTCAACCGGAGACGCGATTCACCGGGCACAAAAGATGGAGAGGATGGACTTAGGCTGTGGCTGTGTAATTATGATGAATTGCTTATGTTACTTGTGACGATATATGGATATGGATTTGTGGTATTTTACTATATACGATGATGATGAGGGAATGGGTACCACTAGAGTCTCTCTGTATGGTCTTTATATTGTTAGCTGACTTGAGCATTGTCTCTCTGTTTTGCTGACGTCGGCGTGAAAACAACCAACGCCGACTTGAAGACCGCGCTCAGCTCAGCCCAACGGATTATTTCTCTCACAGACCAGCCAACTGAATAGAGAGGCGTTTAATGCATAAACGCCGAGCTCGTTGTCCAGCCCCAACCTCACGATTTCACTAATAGCCTTACGTCTCAGGCTCTCACCTTGCCATCAAAAATTAGCATCGCTCATTCTCTAAGCTTGCAATGCAAAGGCATCGCACGCAGGGCACGGAAGCAACAAGCCTCTCGTCTTCATCGCGCAGCCGCACCGGCACAGGCTCCTGCCGGCCGCCCACAAAAGGCATCTCAGATAGTCAGATCCGCCACCGGTGCTGGTCGTTTCTGCTGCAACTAGATGAAAATCGAATCCCCTGGAGCCCGCTTACTCTTTAGTCTCTACCCTGTGTTCCATTCGATGAAACATCCACGAGTATGCTTATCCGTTCTTGGCCTCCCCGACCCAATGCTGTTATGGCCGTGGCGCCCACCCTCCGGCCGTCGTCTCCTCGCACCACATCTCTGCGCCGCCAACAACTGCGGAAGGCCGGACACGCGCCGCTAAGTGCTGAGAGCTCGGCGTTCCGCGTAGAAACGCCAAGGTCTTCAGCTCGGCGTTAGATGAGCACGCGCCGAGCAACTGCCACGACAGAAATCCAGTACAGGGTGGCACCGATGTGGCAGACCTCGGCGTCCTCCCGAGGGACGCCGAGCCACAGAGGTCGGCATGGCCACGAAGAGCGCCGAGAAAAGGGTCCACAATCAAAAATAGTTTCGTCGGGGGTCTACATTCAAAAATTGTTTCTATAATGGGTCAAATTGAAAAAAAGCCACATACAAAAATGTTATCGGTGTAAACGTGCAAAACAGGTTTTGAGTACGATATTTTGTGCAGGTGGAATTTCATGTGTGACTGATCTCCAGTAATACAGAAACATCACGCCCACATTGCTAGGCTACTTGAGAGTTGTTTGTTTTACTTGTAGAGACTGAAGATGAGTATAAATTTTAGTGAGCCATTAGGCTCAACTGAGTAGTGTTTCGTTGTAGTTTGTTCACTACTTGTTCATATAAATATAGTTTAAGTTTGTATTGGTCTAATTGAACCCACAAAATTATATGCATGCTAGTTTGTTAGTAAATATCTTATAGTTTAATTTTACAAGTCAATATTAAAATTAAGCTAGCATATTTTTATTTAACCTGTAGCAACGCACGGGCATTTAACTAGTACCTAGAAAAAGCCTATACAAAAGAACACTGAGTCTTAACACTTCAAAAGTGTTGGTATTTAACTAATTAACATATGGTGCAGTGCGCTACAAAATTGACTTCAATTCCTTTATCCACCCATCCGCTTTCTTATCACTATGCGCAATGATTTGTTCCTGGCAATACTATTCGAGGTTGAAAATAGAATTTTGAGTGGGATAGTGAGAACAAAGATAAAGATAAAAAAAACTAGGCGAGCCATAAAGATGTACATTTGGCAGCACAAAGTAATGAAATAATGTACACAAATATGGAAACAAAATGCACGACAAAGGGATGCATATTGAAGATGTCATGTTCCCACAAGTAGAACGGGGAATGGCTATCATTTTGGTAATTGCACTAGCAAGTGAAGGACTCAGTCAAGCTCCTCGTAATGTTCGCCATGAACAGATGCCCGTCTCTTATTTAACACACGATCATCAACGAAACAAAAGCATAATAGTAACTTAGACATCTCACGCCATGGTTTCTAATTCCCTGCTCCTGACACTGCTGGTATGCTTTAGATACGGTTCCATTGCTTTAGTACTAGCTGCGGGTCACCAGAGACACAAGTTCACCGTAGTGCCGACAGCCTCCTTTCACTCATCAGAAGCATCATGTTCTACAACAAGAGGTATTCAATCGACAAAATACTGTACAAAGCCCTGATTTCTAAACCTAAATCCAACTCCCTCCTCTTTGCATTCAGGGAATGATCCACACTCAAACCGCGTGTCCGTGCCACTGGCGCACCGGAACGGGCCGTGCGCACCCGTTCAGACAACCAAACAGGAGCTGCCGTCTCTCGCCGAAATGCTTCGTCGAGACCGTGAGCGCACGGAGCGGATCACCAGGAGGATCTCAAGGAGTAGGAGGCTGCAAAGCGACAACAACGCCGTCGTCAGCGTCCCGGCGCAGCTGGGCTCATCCTACAACTCCCAGATGTACGTCGTCACGGTGGGTTTGGGCACGCCGGCCGTCCCGCAGACCCTCATCCTGGACACCGGCAGCGCGCTGACATGGGTGCAGTGCAAGCCCTGCAACTCCACCGACTGCTACCCCCCAGCGGCTCCCCCTGTTCGATCCGAGCACCTCCTCGACCTACTCCCCCATCCCCTGCGACTCGGCGGAGTGCAGGGCCCTCGCCGCCGGCATCGACGGCGATGGCTGCACAGACGACTGGGACTGCGCGTACAAAATCAGCTACGGCAGCGGCGCGGTGCCGACCGGGACGTACAGCCGTGACGCGCTGACGCTTGCTCCCGGAGCCGTCGTCGAGAGCTTCCTCTTCGGCTGCGGCCACCACCAGGACCCCAAATTCGACATGGCCGACGGCATCCTCGGCCTCGGCCGCCTGCCGCAATCTCTCGCGTGGCAGGCCTCCGCCAGCCACACCGGCGGCGTGTTCTCGCTCTGCCTCCCTCCGACGGGGGGCTCCACGGGGTTCGTGGCCCTCGGCGCGCCCAACGGCACGTCGGGTTTCGTGTTCACGCCGCTGCTCACCATGGACGAGCAGCCGTGGTTCTACCAGCTGATCCCTACGGGCATCAGCGTCGCCGGCGAGCCGCTGGACATCGCTCCGGCCGTGTTCCGGGAGGGCGTGATCACGGATTCGGGGATGGTGACATCGGTGCTGCAGGCCACGGCGTACGCAGCGCTCCGGGCTGCGTTCCGGAGCGCCATGGCGGAGTACCCGCTCGCGCCGCCCGTGGGGCACCTCGACACCTGCTACAACTTCACCGGGTACGGCAACGTGACGGTGCCGACCGTGTCGCTGACGTTCAGGGGCGGCGCCACCGTCGATCTCGACGCCGAGTCCGGGGTCCTCCTGGATGGCTGCCTCGCGTTCTGGGGGCAACGGGGAGACGAGTACACGGGGATCATAGGCAGCGTGAACCAGCGAACCATCGAGGTGCTGTACGACATGCCAGGCAGAAAGGTTGGGTTCCGGACCGGTGCTTGCTGACTGCTCCTATCTTGTACTTGCTTGGTGTTGTGCTATATCGTTCTCGCAGAGCGCCGTTACCAGATGAAGGCTTGCTGTATTTTTCTCCGCGTAAGAGGAAGTTGGGCTGAAACTCTGAAATGCTATGCTCGAAAGTATCCTGTAAGAGCATGTTTCTCTTTCCCCTTTCCCCTTATATGGAAAACTCCTTTCACAATTCCAGTGTTTTTAGGAGGAGTGGTAAAATCAGTTCCCCCTTTCCCCTTTCCTCCACCTGACAGATGGGACCCACCTATCAATGAGTATATCATCTTCTTCCTCCTCTCCTCACCCTTCCTCTTCTTTCTCTGTTTTCTACCCGATTGAATGAATCACAGTGCACAAGCATGGAGTTGGTGGTGGTCCGCGACCCCCACTCGGTCGGCGACAGTGGTGCTGCGCGGCCCCTTCGCGGGCGGTCTTGTGGCCGGTGGCAGCGGCCGGCGATGGCGGTGCAGGCCGGCGACGCAGCGGCCGGGCAGAGCATGCCGTCGGCGCGGTGGCCGGACGGGACTGGAGCCAGCGAACTTTCATCGGGCGGCCAGGATCTGTGCTACGCATCGTGTGGAGAAGAAAGGAAGGGAAAGGGAGAAGGAGGAGATTGAGAAAAAAAAAGGGGAGAGAGGGGTTAAATAAAGGGGAAAGGAGAACCGTTGGAGATAGTTTTTTTTCCCTTCAATCCCCTGTATGGCTGAAATGTAGAAAGGGGAACGGAGAACTGTTGGAGATGTTCTAGCTTGTTTGACACAATATTTGAATTTTTCCTTGTAGATGTCTTCTAAGAATGAAACTTTAATATTTGCCAATATTAACTTTTATATATCTTTTTATCATTATCAAGTTGCTATGTTGTTAATATAATATAAGTATTCACGTCTATGGCCTAACAATACTGCAAGGATGGGAATTTGACCAATCCAAACAGGCCATAGAATGAGTATGGAGAGTAATACATGTAGGCCCATGTTTTTGTTTTTATTTTATTATTTTGATGATACTCGCTCCATTTAAGATTTAAAACGTTTTAATTTTATTATCCTATGTCAAATTTTACGACTTCTGTTAGTTTGGTGAGAAATATAGTAACATCTATAATAACAAACAAATGTATGATAAATATATCCCATTTTTTATTTAACTAGAATATGATAGCAGATGTTTTGTATATGTTATCATTCATCAACGGCTACCTTGCTAGGGCATTATTAGTTTTTCAAAAGAGTTTTGGTTTTTTAGCAAAAACAATTTGCAAAATGAAAGATACTTATATAAAAAAAATCCAACTACTAAATGCTGTCACACCTTACATATGCAGTTCAAGCATGGAATAGTTATGTGCTGGTTTTTTCAATTAGAGATATAGAATAAATTCCCCTTATTCAGCGAAGCAAATCAGTCGGTCCAGGTTCGAACCCATAACTGGATACGGTACTCGCATTTTCTTAAGGATTTTTTTTTTGGATCATTCTTTATTTCTGCAAAAGCCTTTTTTTAGGAAATGGAAAAGCCTTTTTGGTCAAGTTCATTCCATTCGATAGTGATACGTCTATGGGAAATCTTTGTTTTTTTCAAATAAAGTCTATGGGAAATCTTGGGGAGGATTTTTTGTCTGAGATAGCTGGAGATGCGTTTCTGCAGTCACACAGCACTTGGCAGCCTCAGATGGTTGTGTACAAAAATGTCGAGACAAAATTGCAAAACAGAACGGGGATACGTTGAACTAGTCATACTCAAGCTCAGTAGTTCCACTTGCAAGTGTGGACCAAGTCCGCAGACCCTCGTAACGTTCGCCATGAATAAACAATTCCGAGCCCATCCCTCATTTAGTTCAACACGCACTCCATCATCCAGCGGTACTGTGGTATCTCATTCATCTCCTCCCATGGCGTCTGCTTTGATCCTCTCTTTGGTCCTAATAATCCTATGCAGCAGCTACGGTGGCATTGCACGCACAGATGCAGCTGCAGGTCATAAGGGACCCAAATTCGTTATGGTGCCAACAACTTGTTTTCAGTCATCAGAAGACTCGTGTTCAACATCGTCAGGTATCAGATTGGTCAGCAGTGAACAAAGCCACATCCTCAGTACTAATCCAAAACCTTCATCTATCTCTGCAGGGACGACGGCTCCACACTCCAGCCGCGTGTCCGTGCCACTGGCGCACCGGCACGGGCCGTGCGCACCCGTACCGGCCAAAGAGGAGATGACCCTCGCCGAAAGGCTTGGCCGTGACCGTGCGCGCACCATGTCCATGACAAGGAGACTCTCTAAGAGCACCAGGCTGCAGAACAACTACGATGCCATAACCGTCCCGACGCAGCTGGGCTCATCCTACAACACGCAGGAGTACGTGGTCACGGTGGGCATAGGCACGCCGGCCGTTCCCCAAACCCTCCTGCTAGACACCGGCAGTGACCTGACATGGGTGCAGTGCAAGCCGTGCAACTCCACCAACTGCTATCCCCAGAGGCTCCCCATCTTCGATCCGAGCAGGTCATCTTCCTACGCCACCATCCCGTGCGACTCGCAGGAGTGCAGGGACCTCGCCGCTGGCCTCGACGGCAATGGCTGCACCACCAACTGGGACTGCGCGTACCAAGTCGTCTATGGAAGTAAGGCGAATACCAGCGGCGTCTATAGCAGAGACTCCCTCACGATTGCTCCCGGCGCCGTCATCGAGGACTTCCGCTTCGGCTGCGGCCACAACCAGGAGGGCCCGTTCGACGAGTACGACGGCATCCTCGGCCTGGGCCGCCTGCCGGAGTCCCTCGCGTGGCAGACGTCCCCGGACCCGGAGCGCCGCGGCGTGTTCTCACACTGCCTCCCGCCGACGGGGGGCACCACGGGGTTCCTTGCACTCGGGCCGCCGGAGAACGCGTCGGGGTTCGTGTTCACGCCGCTGCTGACCATGGACGACCAGCCGTGGGCGTACCAGCTGATGCTCACAGGCATCAGCGTCGGCGGGGAGCCGCTGGACATCCCGGCCGCCGTGTTCCGGGAAGGGATGATCACGGATTCCGGCACGATCATCACGGCGCTGCAGGACACGGCGTACGCGGCGCTCCGGGCCGCGTTCCGGCGCGCCATGGCGGGGTACCCGCTCGCGCCGCCGACGGCGCAGCTCGACACCTGCTACAACCTCACGGGGTACGAGGAGGTGACCGTGCCGACTGTGTCGCTGACGTTCCGGGGCGGCGCCACTGTCGAGCTCGACGCGGAGTCCGGGCTAATGCTGGATGGGTGCCTGGCGTTCTGGAACACGGATGGTGACGAGTACACGGGGATCATCGGCAACGTGAATCAGAGAACCATCGAGGTGTTGTACGACCTGCCAGGCGCAAGGGTTGGCTTCCGGACTGGCGCTTGCTGATGAGTATATATCTCGCAAACGTCCTGTTCTTTGACTTGGAGCCTTTTCCAAAATTTGTGCTGGCCTCCTTTAAAAATTTACTTGATTTGTTTCCTGGCTGAATCTCTGAACTAAACCGGCCAGTATGCAAGTCTTTTTGGAAATAATATTTGAATATGCTGAGTGTTTACTCTTAGAACTAGTTTTGAAACTCAGAGTATCTCACAAAACTACATTTCAATTTTCAAAAATGATTTCAGCTTTTTCACTAAGATAATGGAAAATTCACTAAATGCAGTATGTACTTAGCCAACTGCGATTAGTGAATTCTCCTGTATTAGGGAACTAGCAAGTTGGCCCGCGCAAATTTGCGTGGGTGGCTAGTTTTTTAGGTAACACTTGAGCTCTTTATATTCCAGAATAAACTTTTGTAAAGTTCGTCATAATCGTGATTTTATCCAAAAAAAACTATAAACATTAGAGCATCTCCCAGAGCTTTTGTATATGAACTTCCTTTGGCTAAAAAAAGAAAAGGATTCAAAAAACCTCCATCCAGCAGCTCTTCTATCTGCTTTGCTATAAATCGAGGATTGATATCCTACCGTCCTCGCTTGCTATTTTTGCCCAACATGAATAGTTTTTCATGTTAAAGAGTCTTACTTACGATAACAAATTTTTTAGGTGCCCATTCGGCCATGCCTGTTGGAAATACCTCGGCATTAATTGAAACACAAGTCTACAGCCTCTACAAATATTCCTGGAAGCTAAAAAATCTTTTCAGAACGCAATCATCATAGAGGTGGTGATCATTGCTTGTTAGGCAATTTGGTGTCATGGTAATGCAATTGTATTTGACAGTGGGTCGGTTTCTATTGTTATTTGGCGAGCAACGTTTGAGAAGTAGTTGAAGCTGGTAACCTTGCGGGTTAAGCCAGTAATGAAAGAGAAAATTCTTTCTTCTTTTGAGTAGTATGTATACATAATTTTCTTTGCTTCCTCTTTGGGCCTGCGGCCTTGTAACATCCTTGTACATATTTGTCCTTTTATAAATATATGGTAAACAATTTTTTAAGGTTTTAAAAAGATATATGTGAGTTAGCGATTTTTTTAATCTTTTACTCAAAGAATTTAGCTAATGCAGCACAACACCACTAAACCTAATTATTCCAACATGCCTGGTTATTTCACTTTTACCTTTTTGAAATATGAATTCATAAGAAAACCTATATTTTTATTTTCTAAAACAAAATAAATATTCATATATTTTAATAGGAATATTTTTTATTATTATTGATGTACTTTTCATTTGTGATTTTTAATTGCCATGATAAACTATTCATTGATTTTTTAGTAGAATATCTAGTTCATTGGTTAATGTACATAAACCGAATAAATAATTAGTAATGGATATATGTGTTTACCATTTTTTATTTTAATTATTGTCCACTCACCAGTTGCCACATCCGTGTATTCAAAATATATTCTCTAAACACACCATGCATTAAATTAAACATATGTGTTGCATTTGGATGCTTAGGAAACTCCCCCATTTCTTCTAAGTAGAAATTCCTTCAAATCCCTTTCCAATCTTTTAGAGTTAATATTCAAATCCAATTAGAATACTAAGTCTTATCTCAAAGCACCTACAAAATAATATCCATTCCAAAGCCTCACTTCAAAACCCTTCTCAAATTTGAATCCCTATTCAAATTTGAATTCAAACTCTTGTTTAAAAAATTTGAAAAGCCTTTTAATTGATAAACGGGCCGAACTCTACTCCCGGCCCCAACCACCCTTCGTAGCCCATCATCAACGTCTGGTTTTCCCCCTCCGATTTCCTTTCCTCGGCCACCTTTCCTCCCCTGCGACCCACTCCTTTTTCCCTTCCTTCGGCCCACCTCGTCCACCCCAACTCGCGCGCGCGGCCCGTCCTCAGGCCAGGGTGATGTCGTATGATGTCACACCTTCCCCCTCCTTTCCCTTCCCCTCCTCGCGCCCGCGCCAAGGCGCTCCATCGCCGCTCGCCGCTGCCCGATTCCCGGCCGTCGGCCGAGATCCCTCCCCACGGCACGCGCGCAACACGTGGCAGTGCCACAAGCCGCCACCGCACTGGAGGTGCGGCGCCGACCACCCCGCTGGCCGAGCCGCGGTCGCCGTTGCCGTCATCCCCTCGGCCGCCGGCGTTGATAAACCCCGCATCTCCCATGCCGGCGCCCAACTATCCCCGCCCTTTTTCACCAGATCATCCTCACCACTCTATCGTGCCCCGCACGGCCGGGATGAAGCCCCGGCGCCGGGAGCGCCGCGGGTCGCCGCCGCCGTCCGCCGAGCTCAAGGTCACCCCCGGCCGCCGCGCGTCCAGCCCCGCGGGCCGTTCTCACCCTCGACTCCGCGACGTGGCGAGCTCCGCGAGCTCTGCCCGAGCTATAAATAGAGGGTTCACCCCTCCCCTTCTCCTCATCTCACCGGAGCCGAGCTCGAGCTCGAGTCTCCCGCCGCCGCGGCCACGCCACTACCCCCTCCCCTGCTTCCCTTGCTTACCACCGGCGAGGCCCTGGTGGACTTCACCTCCGGGCATCCTCCACCCCAGCCTCGACGCCTCCCCGGTCCGCCAACACCACCGCCGCCGGCAAGCCGCGCGCGCAGCGCACGCCCGCGGCCTTCCGCGCTATCCCTTCACGCGCCGTGCCCGTCCCAACGCCGCCGCCGCGTGCTCCCCGTCCCCTTGAGCCGCGTCGCGCCCCGCGCCGCCGCCGGCGTTGCTCGCCGCAGCACGCCGCCGGCCACTCCCCACTGCCTGCCGGACGCCCTCCTCTCCTTCCCCTGCTCTGCAGGCGAGGAGGAAAGTAAAGCAAGTAGAGAGAGAGGGGGGAGGGAAGAGCGACGGCCGCCGCCTTGACGCCGTCATCCTCCCCCTCCTCTACTCGCTGCCAGGAGGGCCCGGGCTACACCGGCCGTGACGCCGTCAACCGCGCCGGACGCTGTCCCCGCCTGATCTCTCTGTCAAGCAGGCCCGGGACCGACGCTGTCGACCCCCGCCGTCATGCGGTCCGCTGCCCGTGCGCGTGGACGTGGTCCAGTGGACTGCAGAACCATACCGCACGGTCCACCACGACCCACCAAGCTGGCGCACAAAACAGCGCGCAGGGCCCCTCCCCGCTGCGGAAATTACTAGGTACACCCCGAATTTGCACCCCAACCTTCATTTCAAGCACATCCTCCACTCCAAAAATTTCCCAAAATTCTCGAAAACTATTAGGAATATTTCTAAACCTATTAGAGCCATCTAAACCATTTTAGGATATTTCTTGACCCCAAACACCAAAATAATAGCTCTCATCCAATTGAAAAGCCCCGTTAGTGCACCCCAATTATTGCCGATCCTACTCCAAAGCTCCATAAAAGCCCCATGAATTTTCATAAATGCTAGGGATTATTATAAGCATTTTCATATGCTTGCTGCCCTAGGATTTATACCATAGCTCCAAATCACAATCGCTCTATCATAATGCCCCGTCGAAACCCCGTCCGAACCCCCGCGGACGCTGTTTCGCCGCCCGATCAAAACCCTGGGATTTGATAAAACCCTAGCCATTATGCTATCGAAATCCATTCCACACCATTAATTATTTAGAAACTCATTTCTAAATAATTAATAAAATCACCCATTAATCATTCCGGGATTATTGCTTAGCTGTCCAATAATCTCCAAACCCACTACTCCAAACCCTTCTTAGAAGCCATCGTCATCCGGGGATTATCTCTTAGAAATTCATATAAATCCCAACTCCCCGACCGTTCAATCATATCCGGGGAAATTACTTATCGATTTCCTGGGAATTCGGTTCCTTTGAGTCCATTAATAATTTACCATAATTAATGGATTATCTCTCAATAACCCTAATACCTCCTTTTATCCTTTATTTCCATTCTATAAGAATTGATTGATGTATTGTTATACTGAATATTATTTTCTATATTTTATTGATCGATAGGTCGATGGCGTGACCAGGCCCCGATCCAGCTGCCAAAGCTCCAGAAGGCCCAGAAGCCAAGACTGGTCAGCATCGAGCGTACGTACACATTAGCGGACGTTCAAGTACCGTCCATGAAGGCAAGTCCGGGCAACCACCTCCTTGGTCATACCAGTCCTAGTTCCCGCATAATAAAATCAATCAAGATTATAGTATGGACTGCATATTTTATTAAATCCTAAGGAAAACCCTTTATACTCCACCTCTACCTTGGTTTAGAGCCACTTCTAGCCAAACAACCCATTAATAACCCCGGTCACGACCCGTCGATGACCAAGTGTTATTTAGAAGTAGATTTCTTAGGAACTTCTGAATATTTTATTATTTTGAAGAGCTTCCGAGAGATGAGAGTGAATGCTGGAGTTTAATATAAAATGAACCAACTAATATAAACCCCATAAGGATGGACTTGCGAGTAAGGGAGGCAGTCTCGACAGAGTATCCTGTCCCAAAGGCTTACTCTGGTCGCATAAGGACCAGTTCACGGGAGAGTCTTTCTAATGCCAGTACCGCCGTACGTGCCAAAAAGGTATGGCCTTCGGGAATACCTATTCATGTGAGGCCTTGATCCACACCCCGCTAGCAGATCCTAGCAATCTATCCCAAGGAGCCGCATGATTGGTACAGTGGCTGACTGAGGCAGAGACAGAGTCGCTATCGGTGCCTGGTCATGCCCGGTTGCCAAGTCGGGAGACGGATGTACTGGAGACAGCCACAGACAGAGGGCTGGGACTGGGCGGCACGGGTTGACGAGAGTACAGGGTTAGAAACCATGAGGGCTGACGGCCCTAATTTATGAGCTCATACCCGGCCCAGGAGAACCTTGACGGTCTCTGGGACAGAACTAAAATATTGGAACTGGCAGGGATGAGAATCTCCTCCAGGGCCAAACAACTTATTATTCCTTCGTTCCCACCCCCTGTTTACAAATATAACTTTACATTTTCCATCAAATATAACCCTTACACCTCACCCCCTTGCATGCATTGTAATTCTTTACTCCAGGCTTGTTGAGTACCAATCATAGGTATACTCAGCCTTGCTTTCAATTGTTACATGTACATGGGCATGTAGGGCACCCCGGTCCATTCCCTCCAAGGAATGGGTCATAATGCCACTCTCCGCTAAGGCGAAGTTAGTTATTCTTTATCTGCTGCGCTTTTATTGCTTCAGATTCTAACCCTGTGTAAAATCTGTATTAGCGTACTAATTTAGGGACTGATACAGGTGATTAAAGGACGTCTAAAAGATGGTCCCCACACCCTACATGCAGCCTGTTATGCATGCATGTGAAACATATCCTCTTACCATATTTAGATGTCTTTTTTAATTATTCTTAAAGCCGCTCATGCGTTGCAACCATTGCCATCTAATGCTAGTAGAACGTCTACAATATTAGTGCTTCAAACGTTTTATTATTAGTTCACCAAAACCTACTTAGGGGGCAAGATGCACTTTCACCGTTTTAGTGGTAGGCAGCGTGCTCGTCGATGGCGAGGTGCATGTGATAACTTTGTCAATTTCAAAATTTATTGTCTCATATGGGATAGAGTTGTGTGCATATATTTATAGGGTGGTTGTACATACTTATTATTTCTGTTTCAGAAAGAACAAAGTTCCAAACATTAAAAAGCACAGATATAAGAGTATGCGAAGGCTATATCTTTCTTCTTTATGCAATGGCTATTTACGTGTATAGGACGTGTGGTTATATAAAAAGTAGTAAATTATGGATTGCTCGATGAAGTATAATTACATTAAGTAGGCGCTTAAATTATTGGAAATATCAGGACTTGATAAGTGATGTTGATTTTTTTTAGAAAGATCTGAATCTATATTTATTAGGTGTATTATTGGGATTTGTAGGCTACGTCAGAGTTTAAATAATTGGAAATATTATATTTAATTGTATCCGATTGGGACTTGGGTAAGAGGTGTTAGTTGACTTTTTAAATTCTGAATTTATGTTTATTATGTGTATTAGATATGAACTCTTCGTGCTGTTGTAGGCCGTGAGATCTTTATAAAATCCGACGGTGCATATCCTTCTCCTTTTTAGATTAATGTGAGATTTTTTAGTTTCTCTCGGTGAATCTGGTGGCTCCTTCTACTTCTTTTTTATCAAGATAAATAGATTGGATTGAAGGTGACACCCTCTTTGATTTAGATCTTGTTTTCACTCGTCTCGGGGCCATCCGATCCAGATCAAGGCAATTGGCGATGCAGGCATGCACCTAATTTGACCGTGTGGCCTGTGGGAGAGTTAGAGCGCCAGAGAGCTAATCAGTGACAAACTCCATGACGCTGTCAACTGCTGACTGCAGGGACATGACTGCATGAGGGAGTTGGTATGTGGGCTACAGTAGACATGGGCTGGGCCATGAGAGTCCGGGGCACTTTCCCTGCCTGAGCTGGCTGGGCGGAGAACCGATGGGTCCGTGGGCCGTGGTACTGGACTGTACTGGGCTCAAATCGTGTCTGGTAACGTGCCAATTTTTCAATACTATGAACGTTCTTTTATATGTTAAATAAACAATGATGAACACATCAATAGACAAAATCTAAATGTGGTGAATGCAGGCAACTCAAAAAAATCCCTTTTCTGGTTTTACGGAGTTTATGTAAATGTAAAACAAAATTTGCACTAGTATTTGTTGGTTAAATTCAGTATACCATAATGTGGCTCTTATATGTTTTTGAACTCTCATCTTTGTTGGGCAACAAATAGTTGTGAATTGACTTTTAGTCATGGCGTTTGAGCATTCGTCTTATTCAAAAAATTATTTAAATACATTTATCTTATTTGTAATTTAGAAAGTAATAATTTTTATCACTAAAGTCAATAAGATGTTCAATAAATATGTCATTTACAGAATTATAGACCTATAGAATAGTATAAGTATTCGTTATACAAGAAAATAGAATCTGTGCACTCTAGTTTATTTGACACAAATTCGGCGAGCAAATCCATTGACACTATTCATATCAAGAAGAATGAATTTACAACAACAATTAACACAGCACAGTGAGAGACGCTCAGAACGGCATGCGCCCCAACATCTCATGCAGTTACAATTAGAAATGGAAGCTCTAGGAAGCTGCCACTCTAGTTGACGATGTAGCAGTTCTTCCTGATCTCGCCCTCAGCACCGGTAAGAACGCCGACATTCCCCATCTTGATCATGGACTCGCTGAAGTCCTTGAAGAACTCGTCGTCGAACTTGCCGGTGGCGATGCGCTGCACGTACTCCATGGTGGTGGCGTCGGTGAGCAGCGCGGCGTCGGACTGGAAAAGGCCCCGGCGCTTGGCGACGTGGCGGTAGTAGCTGGTGTCGAAGGTCTTGTAGCTGCCGGGGTCCATCTCCGAGAGCATGGCCTTGTCGTCGGCGCTCTTGCACCGTGTCCTCAGCTTGTCCGCGTACTCGCTGTCGAGGGACGGGTCGGCATTGTAGGCGCTGCTGAAGTTGTAGAGCCGGTCGGCGTAGGACGGGCAGTGCGCCGTGCCGAGGGTGTGCGCGCCGGAGAGGACGACGAGGTCCTTGAGGTCGAGGTTCTTGGAGGCGAAGATCCTGGTGAGGAGAGGGATGTCGCCGAAGGCCGGGGGCAGGTTGTCGGCAGCCTCGGTGGCGCTGGACACCCTGCCGTCTCTCCTCCCGAGCGCGACCGGCCAGGTTGGGCCCTTGGCGAGCACGACGGCGTCGCGAGCCATGAGGGTGAGGACGTCAGCGCAGGAGACGGTGTTGGGGCAGGCAGCCTCGAGCTTGGCCTTCACCCTGTCCACGGAACTGAATCCCCGGAGGCTCTTGTTGGGCTTGGCGTCCCTCTCGGCCAGGTTGCCCTCGGTGGAGTTGAGCAGCACAGACGCATCACAGCCCTGCAAGCACATTGTTCTGTGAGTTCTGTGCTGATCATTGGTTCAACTTTTAATGTAATACGTACGCAATATATCTAGCTAGTACACAGACATGGTGGATACAATGTTTGTGATGCGGATGCCATGGTGGATTGGGTAACTTACCCTGACAAAGCAGTCGTGGAAATGGAGCCTGAGGAGCGGGCCAGCAAGGCTTGGCGCAGCGGAGATGATCTTGTCCATCTCCTCTCGGACGATCGCCTCGACGTTGGGGCATGTCTTGCTGTAGTAACCGATCTCCAGCTGAGCCACCGCCGGCGAGCTGCCGGCGAGTAGCAGCAGCGCCACAGGTAACAGCAGCAGTACAGAAGATTTGATCGCCATAATCAACTGATTGCTCAAGATTGTTTATGGAGGATATCAAGCAAGAATGTTTTGCAAGGCTAGCTAGCTCTAGCTGCAATGTGGTTGGATGGAAATGTCCTCCCAACTCCATGCATTTATACAGGTACTCCTGGCCCTGAGGAGTTATGGTTACCAGGAGTTGCGTATGTGCTGTGGCGTGACAACCTGTTGCTGCGTACACAAAGCCATGTGCTAACTGCCATCTCAACATAATCGCCTCCATAGGAAAAAGAAAAATCCCACGTAGTGAGAATTGTGGTGTTGACGCTTGGATCCAAGCCTCCAAGAGCGCAGGTCAATACAAGATAAGGAGAGATAGACTGCGCTGATGAAGGCCAGTTCATGGCCGCGTCGACCCGTAACATGGCTCGTATCTACACTAGAGAGAAGGCCAACAGCACCTCGCAGGCAATTATCCGGCGCCAATTATTATATATATACTATATAATTGATCAGGGATTATATATATATGTAAATAAATATGCATCGAGGGGAATAACACCCCATGTGAACTTGCCAATGATTTGGGCTATAGCTGTATATGATAGTGTACACGCCCCTGTGGCGCGGAGGAATTCTTGGGTGGCAGCATCTGGTCGTGGCGTAACGTACGTGAACGTTACGAAATATGCACATGTTCTCCGCAACATTGGCCGGTATTTGTTGACCGTGGCCGCTTGGCTTTTGCGCGTCATCAGCCGGGGAATGTTAGTTTGGAACATCCCAATGATAGCCTACCGCCTTACCGAGCTTGATTAAAGAAAGCTGAGTCCTGTGTGCGGACGGTGCAGAGGCCAATATAGGAGCAAGCCCAAGCTAAATTTGCTCAGAAACTTCCTGAACAAAGTGGGGGCGTTTCTTGCTCAACAACCCCAGCAAAAAGCCTCGATTCCTGCACGTATAAGTATAAACAATATCACCAGAATCTCCACATTGATTGTAGCATATTGTGAGTTCAAAGCATTCACTGCGGCAGCCTTGTACTTCAACTTTGGACTTGTGAGTTACTACCTCCATTTCAAAATATAGGTCGTTTTGGTATTTCTAGATATTTCTAGGTTTGTAGATTTTGATATGCACTTGGATATAACATATGTGGATATAACATATGTCTAGATGCATTGCAAAATCTATGAACTTAGAAATGTCAAAATGACCTATATTTTGGAACGGAGGAAGTATAATTGTTGATCCAAACGTATAAATTGAGCTGCATTTTTTAATAGTCATGAACTGTAATAAAATAAGAGTTTTAACGCATAATTGTTGAAAATTTTAAACACAAACTATATATCAAGTTACGAAGAATTCAACCATAAATTGCAAAAGTTTTCAACAATTTACCGAGATTTTTATGTACAAATTTGGTCAAATTTGGGATAGATTAAGTCGAGACAAATTCAGAAGTCTCTATGTTCAGGGATAGAGCTAGGGAATACATAACGAAGATGATTTATATTTAAGGATGGAGGAAGTTCATTCTATGCTCCATCTATAAAGAATGTCCTAAAGAAGATACCAACAACTCTTCGAAAAACTTATCCTAGAAAAATAATTCAAAAACTTAGCTTGGAATTTTTTCCAATAAATTAATTAAAAAATTCCCAACATGTCAATCAAAAAGATTTCCAAGAAGTTGTTCAAAATTTCTATAGAGATTTGTTCAACACAGTTTTGGTAAAAACTTTTCAGAAAATATTGCTAAAGTGTTTCAAAGGAATGTTGTCAAACTTTAAAAAAACCGTGAGAATATTTTATCCTGGTTATGAGTCTAGTTACATCTTTGGAGGATGTATGTGTGTGGTTGTTTTTGGTGGTGGTGGTGGGATGGGGTGGGGGTCAGTGTGTGTGTGTGTGTGGGGCGGGGGGGGGGGGGGGGGGGGGGGGGAGGGTTCACTAGAGTGATTGCTTTGTTTCTAGTGGAAGAAAATGCGTTCCAACTCTCAGCACTAGGGGGCTTTAATTAATTGTATTCTGCGTACGAATTAACTCAACTAATATTGAACGAACCTAAATTATTGAATTTTTCATGTCTTAAAATTTTCTGATGTCTATAAATATTCAACTAAGCTTTGGAAAACTAATTTTGAACTTGACGATTCTCAGGTATAAAGTTTAATAATTTGATTTGTAATATACAAATATACATTCAATTTTGATCAATAATTGAACATAAATGAAAATTGGTGTCTGATTTTTTGTATATGACTTAATTTGAAGATTTCACGCATTGACTTTTCAGTTGATACATGAAACAGATAATTGTGTCCTCTTTCCTGTAGCCAGATGGATGTTAGAGATTATTGAGAACCGTGATACTCCTACATGCCATGCTACGGTCTAAGTGCACATGATGAACTGGCCTCGTTCAGCGCCGTTTATGTTCAATCCTTCTCTACCTGAAACATTGACTTGTTCATTTGCAGCTGCGCGTCAACCCCATAAATGGATATCATAATGCACATTTGTTTTAGGGAGGCGATTATGCTCAGATGGAGTTAGCCGCACATGCATATGCACTGGAACAGGTTGTCACGCGCGAATACGAGCAAGTCAGCGCAAGCAAGAGCCTCTATAAATACAGGGAGGTGCCATGACGTCCATATCCATCAGTAGTCATTCCATCCTAGATTGCTAACCTAGCAGCAAAACATTCTTGCTGTGATCGATCCTATGGCGGTCAAGTCTTGTGTGGTGATGCTGATACCTTTGGCACTCTTGCTGCTTGCGGGCAGCGCGCTGGCAGTGGCTCAACTGGAAATCGGCTACTACAGCAAGACATGCCCGAGCGTCGAGGCGATCGTCCGCGAGGAGATGCAGAAGATCATCTCTGCTGCACCCAGCCTTACCGGTCCCCTCCTCAGGCTTCATTTCCATGACTGCTTCGTCAGGGTAAGTTACCAACTCAACAATAGCCAATGGCATCACAAACTTTTGGTACAGCATGTAAATTGCTTATGCACCACAGATCATCATAAAATTAACACAAAAATGTGCTCGCAATGTGACACCCGCAGGGTTGTGACGCCTCTGTGCTGCTCAACTCCACCGAGGGCAACCTGGCAGAGAGGGACGCCAAGCCGAACAAGAGCCTCCGGGGCTTCAGTTCCGTGGACAGGGTGAAGGCCAAGCTCGAGGCTGCCTGCCCCAACACCGTCTCCTGCGCAGACGTCCTCACCCTCATGGCCCGCGACGCCGTTGTGCTTGCCAAGGGCCCATTCTGGCCAGTGGCGCTCGGGAGGCGGGACGGCAAGGTGTCAAGCGCCGTGGAGGCTGCGGACCAGCTGCCTCCGGCGTTCGGGGACATCCCTCTCCTCACCAAAATTTTCGCTTCCAAGAACCTGGATCTCAAGGACCTCGTCGTCCTCTCCGGCGCGCACACCCTCGGAACAGCGCACTGCCCGTCTTACGCTGACAGGCTCTACAATTTCAGCAGTGCCTACAATGCCGATCCATCCCTCGACAGCGAGTACGCCGACAGGCTCAGGACACGCTGCAAGAGCCTGGACGACAAGGCAATGCTTTCCGAGATGGACCCTGGCAGCTACAAGACCTTTGACACCAGCTACTACCGCCATGTTGCCAAGCGGAGGGGGCTCTTCCAGTCTGACGCTGCGCTTCTAACAGATGCAACCACCAGGGAGTACGTCCAGCGCATTGCCACCGGCAAGTTCGACGACGTGTTCTTCAAGGACTTCAGTGAATCCATGATCAAGATGGGCAACGTCGGTGTGCTCACCGGGGCTGAGGGGGAGATCAGGAAGAAGTGCTACATCGTGAACTAACTAGCCTAGCTTTCATTGATTGTAACTGCAGTAGTACGTACAATGCATATCTGTCTGTATTAATCTATTTTGTGTCAACTGGAATTGTCATCGTGTAAATCCGTCGTTCTTCTACCTTGTTCAACAGGATATACTTGACCATTTTTTTTTTCAAATGGTAAAGAACATAATACATATAGTCGGCACATAAGAATACCCATTAGCTGTTTTGAACATTACTAACCGGTAGTAATGCAGTTTCAATATAGTAGTAGAGAGACATCACATTCCTGCAACCTGCCGTGCCTAAAAACCATCAATCTAAGCGGCACGAAATCTCATCCAAAGCGGTTATTTCACCGCTTCCCTTTTTCTGATTAGAATAAGGGGGTCATCCGAAGCGGTTATTTCACTGCTTCGTTTGACAAGTTATTCTAAGCGGAATATTTCGTGCCGACGGATAATAAAAAATTAAAAATAGGAATTCGCAAATAAAACGGTAAAAATATTGTTTTTGGTTGCTTAGACGGCACGGTTTCCAGCCGCCCAGCTGCCGCCAGCCTACGGAGACATCCCGCTGCTCACCAAGATTTTTGCCTCCAAGAACCTCGACCTCAAGGAGCTCGTCACTGAAGTTGTATCTACTTGTAGCAAGACTATTTTTCTGGCTCATTTTGTAAAGAATCAATCTGTTTTACCAATACCAAAATAACTTTGTTCTGTGTTATGTTATGTATAGATTCACTCGAGGAAGATGAATGTATATCCGGATGCTAACTTTGAAGAGTTGCTGCATTCGATCGATGATTTTGACAGTGCCTAGCTAAAGGTGTCTGTATAGAAGCTCTGGCATGAGGATTTCAACAAACCCCTTGTTAGTTGCAAAACGAAATCTTTTCACCCATCACATCAAAGGAGAATCTTAGATGCATGGAGTATTAAATGTAGGCAAAAAGGTGAAAAGTTACATAGATAGACTGGAAATCGCGAGACGAATCTAATGAGCCTACTTAATCCATGATTTGCAATAGTAATGCTACAGTAACCATCCGCTAATTATGAATTAATTACCCTCTAATTACCGTCGTTAGATTCGTCTCGAGATTTCCAACCTATCCATATAATTTTCCACATTTTTCGTTTACATTTATTACTTCTAAATCGGTAAAATCAAAACCCGAAATCTTTTCACCGAAATCTTTTCGGGAACTAAACACGGCCAAAGGCAAAGAAGTCCGGCCAGCTTGAATTCTATGCATAAGGAAGCCGTTCGTTCTTTGTTCACTTCGTGTGTGGCACTTCCATTGTCGGCTAGTACAACTTATGATTGTATTAAGCAAAGCACGTACTGTTTTACTTTAACTAGGCATGTACCCTTAGCATGCACAAATCATGATCAATATTGGGGCACATTCACAATATTGTTGTCTTTGTGGGGACCATCTTTCAGACATCCTTTAATCACCTGTATCAGTCCCTAGATCAGTACGCTAATACATGTTTTTCACAGGGTTAGAATCTAAAGTAATAAAATCGCAACAAATAAAGAATAACTACCTTCGCCTTAGCGAAGAGTGGCATTATGACCCATTCCAAGGAGGGAATGGACCGAGGCGCCCTACATGTCCATGTACCTGTAACAATTTGAAAGCAAGGCCGAGTACACCTTGATTGGTACTCAACAAATCCTGTGTAAAGTCATAATGCATACAAGGGAAGTGAGGTTATGCTTTGGTGGAAATGTAAAGTAAGGTATGTTTATAAACAGGGGGTGGGAGAGAGGGATTAATAAGTTGTTTTGGTACCTAGAGGGGAATTCTCATCCATGCAAGTCCCCATATTTTAGTTCCATCCCAGAGACCATCAGGGTCCTCCTGGGCCGGCTTATGCCTCGCTCTTCTGGGCCTCCGGCCATCTCACCATCTCATATTTTATTGCATGTGTATTCTAATCAACGGGTGCTTTGACTAGATGGGCTCATGACCTTGAGCCACGGCTATCCAGATACGTTGATAACTCTGCAGAGCTTGTACCCTATGACATACGGTCGGTCAGCACATACCCCCGCGGAGGGCGGTACTGACCTACGAGACCCTTACCCGCCGGTGTCTATCTCTAAACAACATTTCCTAGGTCCATCCACAGATAGTACTGGGGGCTAAGCAGGGGCTACTAATCATCCGCCTCGCGGATATCGACCCGGGTATGAGCTCATAAATTAGGGCCTTGGGCCCTCAGGGTCTCCGACCCTTACTCTAGTCAACCCGTGCTGCCCAGTCCCAGCCCTCTGCCTGGGGATGTCTCCAGTATATCCATCTCCCGACTTGGCAACCGGGAACGACCACGCATCCGATAGCGACTCGGTCTCTGCCTCAGTCGACCACTGTACCAATCATGCGGCTCCTTGGTAGTGATTTGCTAGGATCTGCTAGCGGGGTGTGGATTAAGGACCTCACATGAATAGGTATTCCCGAAGGCCATACCTTTTTGGCCCGTACGACAGTACTGGCATTAGAAAGACTCTCCCGTGAACCGGTCCTTATGCGACCAGAGTAAGCCTTTGGACAGGATCCTCTGCTGAGGCTGCGTCCCTTACTCGCAAGTCTATCCTTACGGGGTTTCTATTAGTTGGTTCATTTTATATTAAAATCCAGCATTCACTCTCATCTCTTGGAAGCTCTTTGTAATAATAAAATATTCAGAAGTTTCTAAGAATTCTACTTCTAAATAAACGCTCGGTTAGCGACAGGTCGTGACCGGGGTTATTAATGGGTTGTTTTGCTAGAAGTGGCTCTAAACCAAGGTGGATGTGGAATATAGAGGGTTTCCCTTAGGATTTAATAAAATATGCGGTCCATATTATTAACTTGGTTGATTTTATTATGCAGGAACTGAGACTGGCATGACCAAGGAGGTGGTTGCCAGGACTTGCCTTCATGGACGGTACTTGGACGTCCGCTAATGCATACGTGTATTCATGTTGACTAGGCTTGGATTTTCGGCCTCCCGGGGCTTCAGCATCTTGAATGGAGCCTGGTTAGACCATCGGCCTATCGATCAATAAAACATAGAAAATAACATTCAGTATAACAGTACATCAAACAACTCCTATAGAATGGAAATAAAGGATAAAAAGAGGTGTTAGGGTTATCGAGAAATAATCCATTAATTACGATAAATAATAATGGATTCAAAGGAGTGGAATTCTCAGAAAATTGAGAAGTAATTTCCTCGGAGATGATCAAACGGTCAGGGAGTTATATGGATTTCTAAGAGAAAATCCCCGGATGACGGTGGCTTTTAAGAAGGGCTTGGAGTAGTGGGTTTGGGGATTATTGGACAGCTACCCAATAATCCCAGAATAATTAATGGATAATTATATATTAATTATTTATAAATAAGTTTCTAAATAATTAATGGTATGGAATGGAATTGGGTAGCATAATAGCTAGGGTTTTATCAAATCCCCGGGTTTTGATCGGGCGGCGAAACGGCGTCCGCGGGGGCTTGGACGAGGTTTCGGCTGGGCACTAAGGGAGTGCGACTGGGATTTTGAGGCTAGGGTATAAATACTAGAGCAATAAGCATAGGAAAATGCTTAGAATAATCCCTAATATTTATGGATATTCATGGGGGTTTTATGGGGCTTTAGAATGGAAAAGGGAATATTTAGGGTACGTTTACGGGGCTTTTCCATTGGATGAGAGCTACCCTTTTGGTGTTTGGGGTTAAGAAATATCCTAAAATGGTTTAGATGGCTCTAATATGCTTAGAAATATTTCTAGTATTTTTTGAGAAATTTGTGGAATTTTTGGAGTGAAGGAAGTGCTGGAAATAGAGGTTGGTGTACGGTTTGCCAGGTGTACCTAGTATTTTTGGACAGGCGTCAGCGTGGGGTCTGCCTCGCACTGTTCTGTGCACCGGCTCGGTGGACTGCACTGGACTGTGCGGCATGGGTCCGCGGCCCACTAGACCACGTCCACGCGCAGGGGCAGGTGACCGTGTGACGGCGGCGGTCGACGGCGTCGCCTCCAGGCCCACGTGTCGGTGAGCGGTGGCAAAGACGGCTTCAGGTGCGGCCGACGGCATCAAGGCGGCCGATGCTCTTCCCTTCTCCCTCTCTCTCTCTGCTTTCCTTCCTTCTCGCCGGCAGAGCAGGGGAAGGAGAGGAGGGCGGCCGGCGGCACGTTGTGGCTGGCAGCACCGGGTGACGGCGCGAGGCGCACGCGTTGTGTGTGCGCGGCGGGGCGCGGCGTGGTACGGCATGCTGCGGCATGGTGGAGCACAGGGCGGCATGGCATGGCGCGTCGTGGCGTGGCGCGGAGAGAGACGGCGCGGGGTTGCCGGCATGACGGTGGTGTGGCGCGCGCGGGCGGTGGCGCAGCGCCGGTGGCGTGTTCGCCGTGGCGGTGGCGCGTGACGGCGTGGGGCACGGTGTGGCGCGGGATGCGCGGCACAGCAGAGCACAGCGCGGCGCAAGGCGCAGCGTGGCACAGGGCGCGGCATGGGACGGTGGCCGTGACTGTAGTTGGGGCGGTGTGCCCGTGCCGCGGCGCGGCGCCGGTGGTGAGACCGTGCTCAGTGGCGGCGGCGAGCGGCGGAGCTGCGCTGGCGCTTGTGCTAGCGGGCGAGGCGGCCGTTGGCAACGGCGCCAGGGCGACGCTCTGAGCATGGAGTAGAGGAGGGAGGGGAAGAACGGAGCGGCGTGGCCGTGGCGGTTGGGGAGAGAGGAAAGGGAGAGCTCGAGCTCTGAGCTCGGCTCCGGTGATGTGTGGCCGGGAGGGGGCTGGGCCTCCTGCTTACAGGTGGAGGAGGGGTCGGAGTGCTTGCCATGTCGCGTGGTTGAGGGTGTGAACGCCGATGGGGCTTGGACGCGCAGCGGCCGGGGGAGAACTCGAGCTCGGCGGACGGCGGCGGCGACGCGCGGCGCACCCGGCACCAAGGCTTCATCTTGGCCGTGTCTGGGTGCATGAGGCGGTGAGGATGCTCCAGCGGAAAAGGGCGGAAGTAGTTGGGCGTCAGTGTGGGTGGTGGCAGCGGCCATCAATGCCGCGGCCAAGGAGCGGGGATGACTGGAGCGGCGACCCCTGGGCTGGGTCGGTGGTGGTGGTCGGCGCCGTTCTACCCATGCAGTGGCGGCTCACAGCGTCAACACGCGTCGTGCACAGGTGCTGAAGATGAATCTCGGCGATGGCCGGGGATCGGGCGACAGTGAGCGGCGATGGCGCGGTGCAAGGAAGGGGAAGCGGAGGAGGGGAAGGTGTGACGTCAGGCGACGTCAGCGCTGCGCGGCGAACCGTGCTAGCAAGGAGGAAGGGAGGACTGGGCTGAGCTCGCGTGGGCTGGGCCGAGCGGAGGAGGAGGAGCGGGCCGCGTGCTGGCTGGAGGAGGATTGAAGGCGAGCTGGGTCAGAAATCGAAGGGGAAAAAGGGACATCGGCGATGGGCTCCGGGGAATAGTTGGGCCAGAAGCAGGGTTTGGCCCATCTATTAATAAAAAGGGTTTCCTGTTTATTTGAGAAGGGCTTTGATGTAAGGCTTTGAAATGGATATTATTTTGGAGGAGTTTTGAGAGAAGACTTAATATTCAAATTGGATTTGAATATTAATGCTAAATGATTGGAAAGGGATTTGATGGAATTTCTACTAAGAGGAAATGGGGGAGTTTTCTAAGCATTCGAATGCAACACACATGTTTGATTCAATGCATGGTTTAATTTAGGAAATATATTTTGAAATATTGTTAGGAAAGAAGTTAGGTTAAATTAAAGAAATTTTTTTTAAAGCCTATATTTCTAAATGCTCTAAAAAGCAGGGTGTTACAGGGCTACCCCACTTAAGGGAAATCTCGTCCCGAGATTTAGGGTTAGCAAGAAAACCTAGGGTTTATCCTATTATTTCCTTAACGAGTGCGGAGATCAGAGTTTCCATTATTTATCAAAAGGAATTTCTTCTTCCTTTTAGAGTTTGAAATTATTTCTCCTTGTAACTTATTTATTCTTTATTTCCATGCGAGGGAACATTAATACTGACGCTTTCGTCCGTTATTCCCTGAATACATCCAATAATTTCTGGCCATACCTGGAATGTCTTGAGGATAATCTCCTTTCCGCGTTGTGTTAATCCTCAAGTTCTTGAGGCCAGATTTCCTTTCTTTCTTTTGGGGTTACTACCCCACTTAAGGAGAACTAACTTGTCACTTCCCTACATTACCCTAGGATTTTCCTTTTTCCCGTAGATATCCTGGATTCTTGAGGTTTCTGTCTAGACTTCTTATCCAGGATTTTCCTTCATCTTGATATATCTCCATGTGGGATTCTGGTACTTCCAGGGTAACTCATTCTTGCTCGTTGGAGTTATTCCGGTGCCAGCTTATCTCATGTGATTCTTCATCCCACTTAAGGAAAATTGACTCAGATCTTCCTTAAATTCAGTTCATAGTTCCTCAGTTAACTCTCGGATTTTCTTTATCCTCGAGATTATTGTGTCTTCATCCAAGTTCCCGTTTATTTGGGATGTTTTACGGTTGCTTAGGCGTATCCGTCTTCGGCGTACTACTTCGTGGTTCCTTATTCTTGAGATATTGCTTGGAGACATCATTTCCATACTATCCATCTCTTAATAGTTCCATTTTACTTTAAGAGATGAGGCTTGGGGCGAGGTTGTGATTGCAGCCGGGGCACATCCATTTGGACTTGGCAAAACCTCCTGGATTATTTGGTGGGGGCAGGGTTTGGTGAGGAACGCGGGTGACCACTTCTCATCATAAACTTGGTAGGATGATTCTTTTGGGTATTTGAGAAGTGTCTCCTTCCGGTATGACGGGATGGTTAGAAGGTTTCCTGACCATTCTAGTGGAATAGGGCCTCCATATTTTATGTGGTGATTCTTTCATCAAATCATCCAATTTATCCCACTAGGATCAATCCCTTAATTTTCTTTTATCCATGTGGTTTGTCTCAAATGCTCGAAGGAATGAGCATGGTTTAATCACTCCTTCGGTGGGGTGGTTTCCATAGGGTGTTCAGAGACATGCCTCTTTCCACAGGATACTTTTGGAAATCCCAAGACTACGGGGGTTTATCCTGGGCATGACCTCGGGTAAGTAACCTTAATAGTTGAGACTGGCTGGTTACCGTTGTCGAGAATACGGTGGGTTGATTCCTCTGGGATGGTCGGGAGGTTCAGGTTACAAATGGCTGACGATGGGATTGAGGAGCATTTTCTTTAAAGAAACTTTCATGCCTCAATGATCTGTAGGGTCCGAGAGATTTTCTCTTTAGGAGAGGGTTTTCGGTCCTCGGGAGGCTGCATGTGCTTCGGGAGGGTTGGTGGTGGAGTATTGGGTGTATCGTCGGGAAAGCGGATACACGAGTATTGATCTCACGGGGTATTTGGGGTTACGATACTTTGAGTATGTATGGGCTTCGGAAAGGACAATGTATGGGGTTTAGGGGTTATTTGGAGGGGAATGCTATTAAAAGGACGAGATAAATGTATGTGGGTTTTCAGGGGGTGCTTGATGGCTAGGATTGATGGAAGACGATGTCGATGGAAGGGAAATTCTTTGAGGAATTTGTACGACGTATCCCTATTGAGGGAGAGTGTCGATTAGGGGTTGGCTATATGAGATCTAGGCTTAGGGGGAAGTGAGGGCGGGTTTATTGGAAAAGTTGGTAAGGGATTCGAGTTGATCGGGGGTGGGGTCTTGGTTTAGATGGGCTATTTCCTTCAGGAAATAATCTTGAGGAATAAACCTGAGGTGTTGTCATTCCTGAACGATAGGATTAGATTTTATGCCCATGGATTCGGAGTTCTCACGACTCCGTAGATTGTAAGATAGAACCTGTGGATTAAGGCTTTTGATACAATTCCTCATATTGTATCCTCTTTGGTTTACTTAGCTTCCTCAGGTTTTCACCATATTTTCCATCGATTTCTTCGGAATACTGACCCTTATCACATCTGGTGTACAGGCTTGTCCTATACCTTTCATGTGACTTTTTCCGTATTTTCTGAAATCTGTGGGTTATGGACCCACCTCGATCAACTGATTTTTGCAGTTTTCCAAATGTAATGTCCTGATTACTTCGGGATCTGTCCCGCCTGAGGGGATCAAAACCCATATTCCATGAGGGACTTTTAGAGTTATTTCTCAGAGATTTCTTTTATCTCTGAATCCTTGCTTGGATTGACGGGGTTTAGATGGGTATAGACTAGGGAGAATCTTTGGATTTTCTGGAACGGGGAGGTCTAACCACACAATTCTACAATCAACTATCAAGCAGACCTATAACTGCTACATAGGTGGGGGCTAATGGCTAGGTTTGATCAAGCATTATTCAATCAAAAATACGTCACTACAGGGCTTTAGGTTTATATTTTGACTCAGTACCTAATATCTCTGTGATTTCTTCTATTTACTCTGCTGGTCTTTAGCTTTTCAGCTAGACTATTTCTCATAATTCTTCCATAGCCTTGGATCACCAACCAACTTCATTACTGTGATCCATACCTGTCAGAGTAACATTTGGAGTTAAGCATAAGGTAAGGGGAATTTAGAGGGTCAAATGGGCATTTTTCAGGAAAATTCAAAAAATATGAGTAGAATAGAGGGACCCTAGAGTGTATGGTCTGTATTATATGGTGCTAGTATATTATTTATTGCTTTGATACCATCTCTTGTGGGGACCATCCTTCAGACGTACTGTAATCACCTGTATCATCCCTGGACCAGTACGCTGATACAAGTTTTTCACAGGGTTGGAATCTAAAGCAATAAAAGCGCAGCAAATAAAGAATAACTACCTTCGCCTTAGCGGAGAGTGGCATTATGACCCATTCCAAGGAGGGAATGGACCGAGGTGCCCTACATGTCCATGTACCTGTAACAATTTGAAAGCAAGGCTGAGTACACCTATGATTGGTACTCAGCAAATCCTGTGTAAAGTTATAATGCATGCAAGGGAGTGAGGTTATCCTTTGGTGGAAATGTAAAGTAAGGTTATGTTTATAAACAGGGGGTGGGAGAGAGGGATTAATAAGTTGTTTTGGTCCTGAAGGGGAATTCTCATCTCCGCCAGTCCCCATATTTTAGTTCCATCCCAGAGACCATCAGGGTCCTCCTCGGCCGGCTTATGCCTCGCTCTTCTGGGCCTCTACCCATCTCACCATCTCATATTTTATTGTAGGTTTATTCTAATCAACGGGGGCTTTGACTAGATGGGCTCATGACTGTGAGCCACGGCTATCCGGATAAGTTGATAACTCTGCAGAGCTTGTACCCTATGCCATACGGTCTGTCAGCCCGTCCCCCGCGGAGGGCGGTACTGACGTAAGAGACCCTTACCTGCCGGTGTCTATCTGTAAACAACATTTCCTAGGTCCATCCACATATAGTACTGGGGCTAAGAAGGGGCTACTAATCATCCACCTCGTGGATATCGACCCGAGTATGAGCTCATAAATTAGGACCTTGGGCCCTCAGGGTCTCCGACCCTGTACTCTAGTCAACCTGTGCCGCCCAGTCCCAGCCCTCTGTCTAGGGCTGTATCCATTATATCCGTCTCCTGACTTGGCAACCGGGCATGACCACACACCGATAGCGACTCGGTCTCTGCCTTAGTCGACCACTGTACCAATCATGCAGCTCCTTGGGATGGATTTGCTAGGATCTGCTAGCGGGGTGCGGATCAAGGCCTCACATGAATAGGTATTCCCGAAGGCCATGCCTTTTTGGCCCGTACGGCGGTACTGGCATTAGAAAGACTCTCCCGTGAACCGGTCCTTATGCGACCAGAGTAAGCCTTTGGACAGGATCCTCTGCCGAGGCTACCTCCCTTACTCGCAAGTCTATCCTTACGGGGTTTCTATTAGTTGGTTTATTTTATATTAAAATCCAGCATTCACTCTCATCTCTCGGAAGCTCTTCATAATAATAAAATATTCAGAAGTTCCTAAGAAATCTACTTCTAAATAACGCTCGGTCAGCGACACGTCATGACCAGGGTTATTAATGGGTTGTTTGGCTAGAAGTGGCTCTAAACCAAGGTGGAGGTGGAATATAGAGGGTTTCCCTTAGGATTTAATAAAATATGCGATCCATATTATTAACTTGGTTGATTTTATTATGCAGGAACTGGGATGGCATGACCAAGGAGGTGGTTGCCAGGACTTGCCTTCATGGACGGTACTTGAACGTCCGCTAATGCATACATGTATTCATGTTGACCAGGCTTGGATTTTCGGCCTCCCGGGGCTTCAGCATCTTGAATGGAGCCTGGTCAGACCATCGGGCCTATCGACCAATAAAACATGGAAAATAACATTCAATATAACAGTACATCAAATAACATTCAGGATAAAAAGTGGTGTTAGGGTTATCAGAAAGTAATCCATTAATTACGGTAAATAATTAATGGATTCAACTGAGTGGAATTCCTAGGAAATTGATAAGTAATTTCCTCGGAGATGATCGAAGGTCGGGAGTTATATGGATTTCTAAGAGATAATCCCCAGATGACGGTGGCTTTTAAGAAGGGCTTGGAGTAATGGGTTTGGAGATTATTGGACAGCTACGCAATAATCCCGGAATAATTAATGGATGATTATATATTAATTATTTAGAAATAAGTTTCTAAACAGTTAATGGTATGGAATGGAATTGGGTAGCATAACTGCTAGGGTTTTATCAAATCCCCTTGTTTTGATCGGGCGGCGAAACGGCGTCCGCGGGGGCTTGGACGGGGTTTCGGCGGGGCACTAAGGAAGTGCAACTGGGATTTTGAGGCTAGGGTATAAATACTTGAGCAATAAGCATAGGAAAATGCTTAGAATAATCCCTAATGTTTATGGATATTCATTGGGTTTTATGGGGCTTTGGACCACGTCCACGCGCACGGGTCCGCGGCCCACTAGACCACGTCCACGCGCACGGGTAGGTGACCGTGTGATGGCGAGGGTCGACGGCGTCGCCTCCGGGCCCACTTGTCGGTGAGCGGTCGTGAAGATGGCGTTAGGTGTGGCCGACGGCGTCAAGGCGGTCCGTCGCTCTTCCCTTCTCCCTCTCTCTATCTGCTTTCCTTCCTTCTCGCCGGAAGAGCAGGGGAAGGAGACGAGGGCGGGCGGCTGACGGCAGGGAGCGGTCGGCGACGCGTTATGGCAGGCAGCGCCGGCGACGGCGCTAGGCGCACACGTTGCACGTGTGCGGCGGGGCGCGGCGTGGTGCGGCGTGGCGCGGCGTAGCGCGGAGAGAGACAACGCGGGGTTGCTGGCGCAGTGGCGGTGTGGCGCGTGCAGGCGGTGGCGAAGCTCCGGTGGTGTGTTCGGCGCGGCGGTGGCGCGTGACGGCATGGGGCACGGTGCGGCACGGGATGCGCGGCACGGCGGAGCGCAGCGCGGCGCAGGGTGCGGCGCGGGACGGTGGCCGTGGCCGTGACTGTAGTTGGGACGGTGTGCCCGTGCGGCGGTGCGGCGCCGGCGGTGAGACCGTGCTCGGTGGCGGCGGCGAGCGGCGGAGCTGCGCTGGCGCTTGTGTTGGCGGGCGCGGCAGCCGTTGGCAATGGCGCCAGGGCGGCGCTCTGGGCATGGAGTAGAGGAGGGAGGGGAAGAACGGAGCGGCGTGGCCGTGGCGGCTGGGGATGCTCCAGCGGAAAAGGGCGGAAGTAGTTGGGCATCGGTGTGGATGGTGGCAGTGGCCATCAATGCCGGCGGCCAAGGAGCGGGGATGACGGCAGCGGCGACCCTGGGCTCGGCCGGTGGGGGTGGTCGGCGCCATTCTGCCCATGCGGTGGCGGCTCACGGCGTGGACACGCGTCGCGCACGGCTCCTGAAGATGAATCTCGGCCGACGACAGGGAATCGGGCGACGGTGAGCGGCGATGGTGCAGTGAGGAAGAGGAAAGGAGAGGAGGGGGAAGGTGTGTCGTCAGGCGACGTCAGCACGCGCGCGAACCGGGCCGGGAAGGAGGAAGGGAGGAATGGGCTGAGCTCGCGTGGGCTGGGCTGAGCGGAAGAGGAGGAGCGGGCCGCGTGCTAGCCGGAGGAGGATTGAAGGCGAACGGGATCGGAAATCGAAGGGGAAAAAGTGGACTTCGGCGGCGGGCCACGGGGAATAGTTGGGCCAGAAACAGGGTTTGGCCCATCTATTAATAAAAAGGGTTTCCTCTTTATTTGGATGAAGGTTTGAGTTCAAATTTGAATAGTGATTCAAATTTTAGAAGGGTTTTGATGTAAGGCTTTGAAATGGATATTATTTTGGAGGAGTTTTGAGATAAGACTTAATATTCAAATTGGATTTGAATATTAATGCTAAAAGATTGGAAAGGGATTTGATGGAATTTCTGCTCAGAGGAAATGGGGGAGTTTTCTAAGCATTCGAATGCAACACACATGTTTGATTCAATGCATGGTTTAATTTAGGAAATATATTTTGGAATATTGTTAGGAAAGAAGTTAGGTTAAATTAAAGAAAATTTTATAAAGCCTATATTTCTAAATGCCCTAAAAAGCAGGGTGTTGCAGTCTTATTATTAATTGATCTGTTCATTGCATTATAAAAGCTTTGCCGACCGTAGCAACGCATGGACACGAATGCTAATTAATTAAAATTGGTCATTTTTCTTATCACATTTTACATGTCATGCATGTCGTTAGTGACGCGTCTTAGCTGACGGCTTGATGGTCGTCTTTACTCGGCATAAATGACTTTTTTTTCATATAATGTCTGCTTGGCATTATCACTGTGCTGAGGCAAGCAAAGCTTCTGCATAAGGCCAGTCTCCATTGGAAATTGGAAGTTTCATTGAGAGTTTTATATACATTAATTATTATATGCCATATCAGGAAATTGCTAATTTGGCAGCATCATTTATGAGTAGAGTATTATTATATGTGAGAGGGGTTACCTAATTTGCAGTCTAGCGGTAATAACTATGCATTGAGACCGGCCTAAAATACTATGTTGCACTCGTTCGCAGCGGCATGCATATTATTCTTTCGAAATTATCTAGTTGGGGATGATATATTAATTGACGTGAGACCAATCATGCCATACGCCTTGGCCGTCAACCTTGTTACTAGGTACCAGCAGCCTTCATCATGCGAAGTAGTTCCGGCCCGCGAAGGCACACGAACGAGCCGCTACACAGCGCACATTAATTGACTTTCGACATGAAGAATTTTTGTTCCCATGTGAAATCAGTCAGAGGTTCCCCGACCGAGCGGCTACCAGCTGAATGCAAATCGTTGGCTGCACGGCATGGCAGGGCCGCGTCTCAGCTCATGATCTCAACCGATCCCACATGCAGACGACTGGACCTATGGGCATTAGATATGATGACAACACCAGTGCATGATAGATACATTCGAATGTACAGCTATTATTATTTATAATCATTCTAAAATTTCTCATTAACCATATCTGATGGCTGTTGTTATTATGCCAAAAAGAATGGCTATCGGTTCCCGTTGAAAATATGCGTTTAAAACTACCAGATTTTAATTCGAGGAAAATTACATAAAACAATGCTACTGCTATGTAAATCAAATCTACTCGCATACAGATTGATATAAACCGAAACATACACATGTAAACGGTGTGTAAATCCATTAGACTTACAGATCAGCGCTCCGTCCTCGTGTAGGCTTGACGCAGTGCAGATCGTAGATAAGGCAGCGCAGAACGTAGTCGATCGATCTCGAGCGGTCGCGCAGGCTTCACGACGACAACGGCTCGGAGATACCGCTCACCCTTCTCCTCGGTGGACACCAAGGAGAAGAGCCGGCGAGACTCAGCAGCACAGAACCACAGCACAATCACCAGATGGAAAATGAGAGAGAGGAGAGTTCGTGCGTTATTCCGGTGTTCAACCAGACTGTTCCTGGACGTCTCCAGGACCTCTTATAGAGGAGGCGAGCAGCTCTCTGCTTATAGAGGAGGCGAGCAGCTCTCTGCTGACTGAATCGCCAACAATAACGCCCCACTAATTGGCAGTAGTAACCTCCCAATTAACTAGGGATTAGGGCATTGGCTGCGTGTTAATTATCTCTAATGACCGTTGTCAAAATTAACACGCTGATGGCAAAAGATTTGCGCTGACTTGGCTTGGCTGCTCGCTGCGTCGCAAGTCACAAGTCACGCGAAAAGGAACACGTATACGTGCGCGCGTGCGTGCATGTGTTGTGTAGACCAAGCCCCATTTTCTCCTTCAGTCACTCATCAATGAACTGAGAGAGCTCTTCTATTTAAGTTGGCTTGCACCATCTCAAACTAGCAGTATGGGACTATCTATTTTACTATGCACTCTTGCTTTGAAATTTCTGAAATGGGCCTCTCCATGGGCCTAATTTCCAGAAATCCCCCACCAATGACAAAGTAAGATTAAGAAGGACAAAGGATCAATGTGCTGTAATACTGTTAATATACCAGTGTTTTAGTATAAGTCGCGTACGGGTTGAACTTACACCTAGAATAACAAGATTCATCTTCCTGTGGCCGCAGAATGGACTAGGCCTTGAATTCCCAGCTTTAGTGCAGTCGGACTTCACCTGAAGTCATAGCTGATACTAGTCTGCCAATGAGACCTCACCTAACCGGAGCGTTAATGGTCTGCACCCATATCTTTTAGTGAGTTTTCGATGAGAGCGCCTTGTCTAAAGAACTGCGACCTACAGTTAGACTCACGTAAGTGTTCTCCTTCAAGATATCCTGCTGCCTAATATCTTTTCAACGGAAAACATTAAGGCTTTGTGCCGACCTTCCAAGCACTAAAGAGTACTTTAGTTGTCATTTGGACATGGATACGTTTTTATTTTATTAATGTACTCTTTGAGTTCACCCTCAACTTGTTCTTCCTATTACCTACTTCACGGGATCTCCGATCACATAGGATAGGTTACCGTTGTGGTGTAACATACTCATATGGGCCTCATACCCATGTCCTTAGACATCACATAAATCACATTCCGTGATAATCCCTTTCTAAAAGGGTCTGCTAGATTCTTCTCAGTTCTCACATAGCTTACAGCTATTACTTCGAAGTGTCTCATTTATCTGACAGTTTTAAGCCTCCGCTTAATATGCTAGTTGGACTTGGAATTATCCTTTGTATTCATAACCTGAGCTAGCATTGATTGGTTATCGCAATACATTAGGATGGGTGGTACCGGCTTCTCAAGCAAAGGCAAGTCCATCAACAGCTCTCTAAGCCATTCAGCCTCATCAGTGACGGTCTCAAGTGCTACAAGTTCTGCTTCAGCCGTTGATTTAGTTAAGACTGTTTCTTTGCAGGACCTCCACGCAACTACAGTACCCGCTAGAGTAAATATATAGCCACTAGTAGCTTTGATCTCATCCGCATCAGAGATCCAATTGGAATCACTATACCCCTCTAACACAGGTGGGTATCCCGTGTAGTGAATTCCAAGATCTGAAGTACCTCTCAGATAGCAACACACTCGCTCGAGTGCTTTCCAATGATCATCTCCTGGGTTTGATGTGAACCGGCTCAATTTGCTCACAGCATAGGAGATGTCCGGTCTGGTCGCACCAGCCAAATACATAAGGGATCCAATTATTTGTGAGTATCTCAATTGATCTCTTCCCTGTCCTTTGAATTTCTGAAGTTTTACACTTGCATCATAGGGAGTTGGAGCGACTTTACAGTTCTCAAAGCCAAATCGGCTAAGAATCTTCTCCGTGTAATGGGATTGACTCAATGTTATCCTATCCTCATTTTTAATCAACTTAATATTCAGAATTACATCTGCTTGACCCAAATCTTTCATATTAAAACACCAAGATAAGAAAGCTTTAATCTCTTCAATCATAGCAGTGCTGGTCCCAAATATAAGTATGTCATCGACATACAAACACAATATAACGCCTTCACCCCCACCATAACGGTAATACATACACTTATCTGCCTCATTACGCTGAATCCTGCAGATGTTGAAGTGGTGTCAAATTTTTCGTGCCACTGTTTGGGTTCTTATTTTAGGCCATATAAAGATTTAATTAATCTACACACTTTGTTCTCCTCTCCAGGAACAACAAAGCCATCCAACTGCTCCATATATATTTCTTCCTCTAACTCTCCATAGAGGAAAGCCGTTTTTACATCCATTTGATGGACGTGTAAACTTTAGAAAGCTGCTAACACTAGCAGTACTCTAATAGTAGCAATCCAGCCAATCCAGGCTACAGGAGAGTATGTACTACCTCCGTATTGAAATATTTGTCGCCATTGACTTTTTTACAACGTTTGACCATTCGTCTTATTCAAAAAATTATACAAATATCATTTATTTTATTTATTACCTACTTTATTATCAAATGAATTTTGAGTTTGACTTATCTTTTCATATATTTACAATAATTTTTTGAATAAGACGAATGGTCAAAGTTTGTAAAAAAAGTCAATGGCGACAAGTATTTCGATACGGATGGAGTATCAAAGAAATCCTCTCCTTCTTTTTGGGTATAACCCTTGGCCACAAGTCTTGCCTTGTATTTCTCAATTGTACCATCAGGCCTCATTTTCTTTCTAAAGATCCACTTGCATCCAACTGGTTTACACCCGCTTGGACAATCAGTGATCTCCCAAGTCCCATTGGACACGATGGAGTCCATCTCACTATGGACTGCCTCTTTCCAATACTCTGCATCAGGAGATGCATAAGCCACTGGAAGTGTTTTTGGCACGTCATCCACAAGATATACAATAAAGTCATCTCCAAAGGATTCCGCAACCCTTTGCCTCTTACTTCTGCGTGGAGTATCATCGACTTTATCATCATCTTCGTCAGATGTAACCGGTTCACTATCCGATTCAGGTGAAGTATTTCTTTCAGGTTGATTGTAAACCTGAGTTTCACTACTACTTGCTGCTTTCATAGGATACACTTCCTCAAAGAATGTAGCATCACGTGACTCCATGATTGTGTATACGCTCACATCAGGAGAATTTGATTTCACAACTAAAAATCTATAAGCCGTGCTGTTTTGTGCGTAACCCAAAAACACACAATCAACTGTTTTTGGTCCAAGCTCTCTCTTTTTCGGCGCTGGTATATTGACTTTAGCCAAACAACCCCACATGCGCAGAAAATTGACATTGGGCTTTCGCCCAGGATTTTTTTCCCGACCGCTACCGGTCCGGATACCGCGGTAACCGGTCCAGACCAGTAGCGGTACCGGCCGGTTGGAAACCGGCCAAATTTAAAATTTCAAATTTCAATTTAAAAAATTGAAAAATTAAAAAATTCTTAAAAATACTTTAAGGTGAGTAGATTGTAATGGTGTCAAAAATTTTCAAATATTAGTTCATTTAGTATCTTTTTGTTCGTATTAGAAGTTCAAACAGCCTACTAAATCAGCACGTTAAACTTCTAATGCCCTTAAACCGCTACTTAAACTTCTTAAAAATGCTCTCTTTTTGACACCATTAGATTCTACGCACCTTAAACTATTTTTGGCAATTTTTTTGGAAATTTTCTTTAATTTTTCAATTTTTAATTAAAATTCGAAAATTTGTCAAACCGCTCAAACCGGCCGGCTTACCGGTCAAACCGACCGGCTAACCATTCGAAACAGGTTGAACTACAGATTTAATTTGGTTTTTAAATTTGTCTGGTTCCCACCGGTTTCCGGTCAAACCGGTTCGGCTAACCGCTACAAGTGGCTGGCGGTTTGGGGTCACCGGTCGGGAAAAAAAACCCTGCTTTTGACCCTTCCATCCCCCATAAGGAGTGACATTTTTGCTCTTTGTCACAACTCAATTAAGAACAAAATTCGCTTTCAAAATAGCTTCCTCCCACCATTCATAGGACATACCGGAAATCTCCAACATGGCATTTACCAAGTCTGTTAGTGTCCGGTTTTTCCTCTCAGCCACCCCATTGGATTGAGGTGAGTATGGTGGTGTAACCTCATGGATTATACCATGTTCAGCACAGAACTGAGAGAACTCATTAGAGATGTATTCTCCTCCACGATCATCGTGCAAACGCTTGATCTTTCTCTCAAGTTGGTTCTCAACCTCGGCCTTAAAGATTTTAAAATAGTTGAGAGCTTCATCTTTTGTTTTCAGCAAGTAAACATAGCAATAACGCGTAGCATCATCTATTAAGGTCATAATATATCTTTTGCCTACTTTAGTCAACAATCCATTCATCTCACATAGATCAGAATGAATAAGATCTAATGGTGCCAAATCTCTCTTTTCCTCTAAACTCTTAAAAGGTTTTCGAGGTTGTTTTGCTTGCACACACGATGGGCACTTTGATCCTTTGACTACATCGACTTTCGGAATAAACTCTAATCTGGACATTCTAGCAATGGTGTCAAAATTGATATGACAGAAACAAGAGTGCTGCACATTGGAGTCACAAATTTTATTCATGGATGCAATATTCAAATGAAAGTTTGGCTCAACAGTGTTTAAGCAGAACAAGCCTCCGCTATCATAGCCTTTATCTATAAAATTCCCGAATTTAGAAATTACAACTTTATTGGACTCAAACACTAACTTATAACCATCTCGACATAACAAGGACCCGCTAATGAGATTCCTGTTTATCGACGGAGCGTGCTGCACGTTCTTCAATTGGACAATCTTCCCTGAACTTAGCTTGAGTTCGACCGTACCAACCCCAAGAACAGAAGCAGCTGATCCGTTTCCCATCAAGACGGAGGAAGTCCACACTCCCTAATAAGAAGTAAACAAGGAAACATCAGAACATACATGTATATTCGCACCAGTATCAACCCACAAATCTGTAGATTGAAATACCGAAAATACAAATGGTAAATTATCATACCGAGATCCACCGGCCTCATTGCCTTCGCCAATGGTGACGTTCACCTTCTTGTGTGGCTTTCCATCGTCTCGGTCCTTGTGGTGGCGGCAATTCTTCGCAAGATGCCCTTCTTTGCCACACACATAGCATGCTCTGACCTTATCATCCTTCTCTGGTTTCTTCTTGAAGTTAGTGGTTTTCTTAGGCTTTCCACCATAGTTACCCTTCCCCTTGCTCTTGTAATTGGGCTTGTTCACTACGACATTTGCACTTGCGCCTTGAGCGGACGTTCATGGAACATCCTTTGCCCTTGCCTTTTCTTCCACATCGAGAGCTATTATTTTGGTATCTTTTTCTTTCATTATGTAGAAAGCAATAGAATCACTATTTATTTATAAGTAATCTCGCTAGCACAATGTATTATTTATTCATAGAGAAATTGTACAATGATTGAGAATAATGAGAGCCGTCCATTCCGAGAAATCGGACGATGGAAACAAAATGAGTACTAAAGGTACCTAGACAGAGGTACCATAAAGTATCAAATTCGTGGAACTAAGTAACAAAAATAGCGGGACCAACTATCGATTTAAATTATTTTCCTATTTAATTTAATTTCTAATTTAAATTTTTTACTCATCAAAACAGCATGTGCTTTTAGGTACCGGTGGGTACCTAAGTAGCTCTCTAGTACAGATAACTTAAATTTGAATAATGATGACATAATTATAGTTTGAGCACTATATATTATCTATGGCATGCTATTCTCTATTCACCTTTTGTATGTCATTGGCTCACTGCAAGGGCACCTAGATTATTTATGTATGAATTGTAAACAGCACCTCTTATCTACTAAGGATTTTAACAAGTTCTTTTCAATTAGAGCATATTTATAAAATTCAAATAAATCTAATGGTAGTAAAAAAGTGGATTCATATATATAATGATAATGCTATACTTACCATCTGTAGATTTTGAAAGATATCTGTAACCATAGCAAAAATCCAATAAATTAAGTCATTCTATTACAAAAGTGCATCAAATAAACCTGCTAATAAAAGCATTCAAAAGTACCCAAATACTTTCAGCTGGTTTATTGTTAAGTGCATGATAGGAGGTATTGCGGTCGTTGATGGCTATGAGGTTCTTGTTTTCTGTACTTTTCTTTTTAGCAGGGCGTCAATGCCTAAAATTATTTTTTATTCAATGAGGAGAACACGCTCAGATGGAAATGGAATGGAAGTTAGCACATGCATGCAAGCGCAAGAACAGGTTGTGACAGCAATAATTTAGGCAACTCCACGTAGGTAGCCACCGGCAGCACAGCACCTATATAAACACAGGGAGTTGCAGGGACATTCCAAGCAAGAACATTCTTGATCTAGCCACATATTTGAAGCTTTGATCCTCCGGCCACTTGTTCAAAAACAACCCATCAGCATGGCAACCAAGGCCTCTGCAGTACTTCTGCTGCCTTTGGCCCTGCTGATTCTTGTTATTGCAGGCAGCTCGGCGGCACTGGCCCAGCTGGACGTCCGCTACTACAGCAAGACATGCCCGAATGTTGAGGCGATCGTCCGCGAGGAGATGGAGAACATCATCTCCGCCGCACCCAGCCTCGCCGGCCCGCTCCTCAGGCTCCATTTCCACGACTGCTTCGTCCGGGTATGTGTCTCTGTTTTCTGTAAATTTACATTGAACCCTTCATTCATCATCGTCATGCAGTACTTACACAAGCATTTTGCATGGAACTTAAAATTGCAGGGCTGTGACGCCTCTGTCCTGCTCAACTCCACCGAGGGCAACCTGGCCGAGAGGGACGCCAAGCCCAACAAGAGCCTGCGGGGCTTCAGTTCCGTGGACAGGGTGAAGGCTAAGCTCGAAGCCGCCTGCCCCAACACCGTCTCCTGCGCCGACGTCCTCACCCTCATGGCCCGCGACGCCGTTGTGCTTGCCAAGGGCCCCTCCTGGCCCGTTGCGCTGGGGAGGAGAGACGGCAGCGTGTCCAGCGCAACCGAGGCGGCCGACCAGCTGCCGCCAGCCTTCGGAGACATCCTGCTGCTCACCAAGATCTTCGCCTATAAGAACCTCGACCTCAAGGACCTCGTCGTCCTCTCCGGCGCGCACACTCTCGGCACGGCGCACTGCCCGTCTTACGCTGACAGGCTCTACAATTTCAGCAGTGCCTACAACGCCGATCCATCCCTCGACAGCCAGTACGCCGACAGGCTCAGGACACGGTGCAAGAGCCGGGACGACAAGGCAATGCTTTCCGAGATGGACCCGGGCAGCTACAAGACCTTCGACACAAGCTACTACCGCCACGTCGCCAAGCGCCGGGGCCTCTTCCAGTCCGATTCTGCGCTCCTCACCGACGCTAGCACCAGGGAGTACGTGCAGCGCATCGCCACCGGCAAGTTCGATGACATGTTCTTCAAGGACTTCAGCGAGTCCATGATCAAGATGGGCAACGTCGGTGTGCTTACCGGGGCTGACGGGGAGATCAGGAAGAAATGCTACATCGTGAACTAGACTTGCTCTTAGCTTGTGCGTTAACTTGATTCTTTATTTTAATTCCACGAGTTTGTACGGTCAAATAGTCAATGTTTGTAAGCATAACCATTGTGTTGCGTTAGCAAATACTGTTTCAAGTGACTGGTTGTACTGTTCTCATTACCCCCCGCGCGCGCGCACCTCTAGATCGAGATTGAGCATTTTCCCAACATATATATTTTGCACTTGTAACACCCCGCATTTTTAGAACATTTAACAATACGTGTTTTTTAAAAAAACATTAATTAGTACATAATCCATTTTCCCAAATTTTTGAAATCTATTTTTACTAATTGAACCAAGCATTAAATCAACATATGTGATGCATTTGTGTGTTCTTAGAAATTCTATTCTAAACAACAATGCTTTCCTTCTTAAATATCCTTTCGATAATTTGAATAATAATTTCCAAATCAAACTCCTAGGAATCCCTATCCAAGACGAGTCATAGGCAACCCTTTTCAATACCAAATCCTTTTTAAAAATCCTCTTTTCTATGCCATGACCAAACCTCCAATCCAAACTCCATTCGAATTTGAAATACAAGTTCAAATCTATATATAAAACCCATTTCAAACAAATGGAAACCCTTTAAACACCAGCTAGGACGACAACCTCGTTTTTGGCCCATACCCCCTTTCAGCCCAAACCACCCCCGCCTTCCTATGCAATACCCCACAGTCCAGAAGCCCACTCGCCTGAGCGGCCCAGCCACATCGTGGCCTGCATATACCTGCTCCCCCGTGCCGCCGGCGAGCTGTGACTCCTAACCCCGCCGCGTGCCACCACCGCTCAGCCTAGTGCGAGGAGCATCTCCCCTAGCTGCACGCGCGCGCCCCTTTTGCCCCCCTGTCTCCAAGCGCCAACGCCCAACCGCCCCTTCTCTCATTTTCTCGCGCCAATCCGCCACTACCAACCCAGCACCTGACGCGGCTGTCGATCTATCACGTCCACCCGCAATCGCCGTACAACTTGTGCCTGGCCGACTCGATCCAAACGCCGCATGCGTCCCTGCCTTTCCCTTGGCCATGAAGGGAGCACAACGAACCCGACAGCCTTATCCACTGCCATAACTTGGCTGCTGACCCTACGTGGCGCCCTGCATGAAGTTCCTTCCCGGTCGCTCTCATCCCCTCGCGCAACGTGGTCACCTCCGACGTGCCCTCCTGGACCTATAAATAGGGCCACATTCCCCACAGCCCGAACCAGCTGAGGACCAGATCTCCTAAGGACATGGCCGGTATGTGTTAGGCCTTTAGCTCCCCCTCTCCATCCCTACACCCCCATAGACGAGTTTGCCATGAGTGCCGCTTCACTCTGGTGGTGCTCCAACCGCCGGCGGTAAGCCCTAGTTCTAGAACGGTGCTCGACAGCAAGTCTCGATGATGGCACTGATGGTGCCATGGCGACGGCGCTCGGCCACCAAGACGAAGGGGTAAGAGCATCTCAAGCAATAGCCCCTACTTCAAGCCCCTACTTTATTTAGTAGAGGCCGGCCCAGAAAGTTGGGGCTCTATTTTGGTGTTTAACTCCATCAATAACCCCAACTTGCAGCCCCTACTTCTATTATGACATCTAGGACCCACATATCAGTGTCTATTTTTCCTTCCATATATGCGAGGTGGGATCTACACGTTCTCTCTCCCTCTCCTTTCTTCCTCCTCTTTCTCGTGTCCCTCTCTCGATCCATTCTAGAGCAAAGGTGGCGGTGAAGACTCGGGTGGTCGGGCAGAGGTAGCGGAGGTTCGGCGTGGGCGGCGGAGCTCGGACGGCGGCAACCGCAGGAACCCCGAGCTCATGCCGACGTGGTGGTGGCATGGGGGAGCGCGTCCTCCGGCCGGCCATGCCATTGAATCAACTGGATCTGCCTACACGGGCTCGGGCAAGGGGGCTCGGGCTCCACGATGTGATGAAGAGGAGCTCCACGGGAGCTCGAGTTCGAGTGAAGGTTGGGGATCCTAGGGTCGCCGATGGAGCCGCTCGAGCACCTCCATACGGCCACGGCCGCGGGCGCCCACGGCGTCAGGGTGGATCGAACAACTCTGACGCCTATGGCAAGGGCGGGCAAACCAGCTCCGGCAGTAGTGGAGACTGGAGACCATGATCAAGTGCGGCGGCGGGGGCTTGACCTTGGGCGGCGCGTTTGCAGATCCGGGCAGGTCACACCGCCGGTCACGCGGTGGAGTATGGCCCGCGTGGAGGAGCCGCGGTGGCCCGCAAGGGTGGTCGAGCAGGGCCACGACATGGAGGCCCGAGCGTTTCGGTGAAGAAGTAGGGACGGCACGAGAGGGAGAAGGGGAAAGAAACGACCACAACTGTAGAGTAGGGCCCTCCCCAGCCACCCGTGGGAGATGGGGCTAGTGAAGGGGATTTAGGTGCCTCCCTACTCCAAGGACATGAGTAGGGGCTCTACTGGTGATTTTTTGGCCCTTGACCCTACTTTTTGAATAGGGGCTTAAGTAGGAGCCTTACTGGAGTTTATCTAAGCCTCCACCTTTCCCCCATCTCCTCTCTCTTTGAGTAAACCTGGCGCATGGGCCCGTGCAACCTGACGCCGTCCACGCTATCTGTGTATGCCCAGCTCACATGCACCGCTCACCCAACCCCACCCCTGGTCCACCGTCTCAAGTCCAGTGGTCCACAAAACAGTGTCGCCATTCCTCAGCATTCTAAAATTGCTAGGTACACCCGGCAAGTGTATACAAAAACCCACTTATTGAAACCGTTTTTTGGCACATTCCTGGATTAGTACCTGTGGGAGTAGAATGGCCAATGATATCTATCCGATGAAGCAATCAAGGGTGAATTGAACCTATGTCGATGCCAAAATATATGGGGGTTGGGCCGATGATCATGTCGCAGCTGAAGGAGCAAATTGAGAGATGGCAATGATGTCAGCATGTTTGAGTCCAAGTCATAGTTGAGTCGTCCTAGTTTAGAAATTCTAGATTGTTTCTTGTGAGTTAAGTTTGGGAGAAATCGTAATCGACTAGGAATCTTGTGAGTCAATAAACACTTTCCTATATTGCAATCTGCTTTTTGTAGTCCGGCTTGCTTGTAGGTTCCAAGTTTACTTGGTGTTCCTATGCATAAATCTCCAGGTGTATAGCAATTGTTTTAAGTTTAATTCACCTGCTAGATTATAGGTTTTATAATATCGTTCTTGCCTTGCTCTAGTTTGTACATAATTTATCGATTGTGCCAAATCTAGTTTCAAATTGTCATTTTAGGCTTCTTCTTGCTGATTCCTGTTATGTTCACAAGTTATCAATATCTACTAGATTTTACAATTTTATAGATTTAATCTTGTTATTTTAGCTTTTATCACAATCTACACAATTTAGGTTTGGTTCCAGCCAATGCGATTTTGAAACATTGTTTCGGGTTACGACCGATTGGTGTGATATTTAACGTGTGCTTCCTCCCTTGTCAATTGTAGGTCAAATTGATTGGCACGCCGCGAACCTTGAAGATAAAGGCTCTGCATCGGAGTGAAGATCTTTGAGGCATTCGGGTGTTACATCGTTGATCGTCACCTCTCGACTTTGTGCATCAACACCACTTGATCTAGCAGTTCCCAAGCCCCAAAAATCTAGAAATAATATAAAAAAACCAACGATGTCTTTCATTTTATTTTTCTAAGGTCATAGAGCCCCAACTTAATAGGAACACAGTATGCTATGATGGTGTAAAGGCGCTTTGTGCAGCCCTGTGGACCCTAGCCACATAAAACAGCGATGCTATGATGCCTACGAGGCCACAAACTCTCCCGGCTACATGAACCCAGCATCATTGTGATGCCCATGGGGCCACACCTCGCAAGCCCTGCTGCTAAACTCTATCGTTGCCGTCGTGCAAATCCTAAAACCTATCTGAGGTTCAAGCTGACCAACATCTCGCACCTTAACACCCCTAGCCGGCATGCCACCCAACAACTCCTAGTTAGGGTATTGTCTAGTTAGAAATCTAAAAATTAGCAAACTCTAGCTATTATGCCGCTGTCCAAAATCCCAAATATTTATTAGAAATCTAGTCCCTAGTCAATAAATATTTATAAATCTTTTTTATTTATTTTGTTAATAAAAATATTTATCAATTATTTTGTAATTATTCATTAAATATCAAATAATTCCCATAATATCCACTACTGCGGTGACCTTCATCTGTGCCGGCGCCAGAACCGTTTCCCATAAGGTGATGCGAATGAGGGCATATTCGAACCGGTGGTATAACCACTTCGAATGACTGCTTAAATGTGAAGGTGTCTTCCCCACCGCTTAGAATAGTCCTATATTGAAAGCGGCTTTTTAGATCCATCGGTTCGTTTGGGTTCCCAAAATGTACCGATTTAGAATAGCACCATAGTGTTTGAGTATCATATACGACTCGGTTGTTAATTACACCACATCGTTTGTTAATCTATTTCTATCGGTTTGATTAGCACCAGGTTAGAATGATCTTAGGTGCATTTTAAAATAATAGGCAGGTTGTCCATCAGCCATTTGATCTCTATTGAGTACTATATATGTGCATCGTTATGAACGAATTGCACACACAAGAGATTCACATTCAACTGAATGTGAACGTGTACATGCTAGATGTTCATAACAACACAAGTGCCCTATCATAGTATATCATTAAACATCACTTGGACAGATCATCATTTCAGTTCATCAACATCACTTGGCACTTAGTTGAGCAGTCCAACTAATTTACAACAACAGATATGTAAACAGATATCAATTAAACTAGAGCTAATTAAACTGATATAAATTAAACTAAGTAGTTCATCAACTAGACCTCATAATAACAGCAACCAGAGCTAATTAAACATATATAAATTAAACAGAACAGTTTATCAACTAGATCTCATAATGATTGACAAAGTCTAGCTAGACAGACCAAAATGGGAAATTCATTTAAAACGAAATACGTAATCTCACAATGCTTACATGGTCAGATTACACTACAACAGGGGTGGAAGCAAAGCCACCGCCACCGCAGCGCATGTGATGGTCGAAGGGGAGACAGCGGCGTCAGGTGGTGAAGCTGCGCTCCAAAGGTGCAAGAGCACGGGCCCTCTCCGTAGCCAAGCTCACCGTCGCAGCTACGGATCTAGACCGTGCCTCGAGTGTGGATGCCTTCCCACGATGGAGGCGACCGGATTCACGGCGACAAGGGCGGTGGATGTAATCGCTTTGTGCAACTCCGTCGTGGATCTGATCAAGTCGGCTGCGGATTTGTTGGCGGCCGAGGCGAATGACTGAAGGAACTCCTCGTGTGCCGCTGTGGCAACTATTGCGCATGTCGCAGCCCCAGAGATGCTGCTCGCCATGGCTACCGAATACACGGCAGTCTTCGCTCGTTCTTGGATGGATGGGGCTATTGCAGTGGAGGTGAGGAAGAGGGCGGAAGGGGTGGCGGAGGCAGCTGATAAGGCAGTGGTGGTGGAATGGAAGAGATATGTTAGGGTTGTCCCGCTCGGGACGGGGGAGGGGGGCATATATAAAGCCGCGTCTGGTTCTAAGCGGTGGAGGATGGACCACTTATAATGAGTACTTTTTTGTAAGAGGCCCAGGACAGGACCGCTTAAAATAACCATATAATTTACAAAATTATAAATAATTTTTACAATAACGAGATATCTTCGTTCAACTTTTAATAGTTCTACACCTAGATAGAAACATAAAAACATAAACTAATTAAACTAATTATTCTAGTGCAACTATTGGGGACTGTCACCCCTGGAGGTCATCCGCTCAGTCAAGTCCAACTTCTTCATGATCTTCCGGCAGAAGGTGATTTGCTCCTGGCACCAGTACCATCCATGGCCATGAAACTTGTCCACGTCTGCAGTGACAGAAGAAGGACAAAGTACCTGCAGTCACCGTTATCATTAGCGATGATCTCACCGTCTGCCAGTCGCCCATCACGTGCTTCACCACATTGTTGGTGGTGACGAGGGACGGGTACACCACTTGCCTTGAGACGTAGGTGATCAACACCCGATTTTGCACCCCACCGTACACGAACAGTTGCTGGAGGATGCGGTTGGAGACAAACACCTCCACCACCACTGGTGGCGGTGGTCCAGCGTAAGGGGAGAGCAGGTGATTGCGAGGCATCAAGACTTTGGTCATTGTTGTCGATTGTCTCTTCACTTGGTGCTTGAAGAAGATGAAGATGAGAGCAAAAGGGAGGAAAATAGATCGAGTGAAAATTGTTAGATCGATCGAGATAGTATCTATATATTTAGAATATGGAAGGCAACCGCAACTTGCATTGCATGGCAAGATGAAGCGGTTGACTCGGATTGATGTTAAGGAGAAACTGTGCGAGCTTCAACTTCCAAGGTGCGGTTCAGATTCCTAAAGAAATTGGTCAAACTTCAACTGCTTAATTAAAAAAAATATTCTAGCCGGCTTAGTATAGCATCGGTTAGTATATTGAAATATATGTGCCAGTTCGTGGTTAGTTAAACGAGCCGGATCTAAAAGCCCATCGGCACATTTGAGTGCCTTATTCACGCCGGCACTAATCACACCGCTGCGAAGACTTAAACGCACCGATCCAATTTGGGCTGGTGCGTATGAGCCGATGCGGGTAAAGGTCCACGTAGTAGTGAAAGCTTCTAAAGGGTGTTAGCTATGCACGCATACTTTTCTACAGGCGTTTGCGCGTATGCTCCATAAGTAACTCTATACCGCTGGGAGATTTGGCGCCCTCCCAGCGATCGTGCCACTGTAGCAAATATTTTTTATTATTTTTTTTCTTTTATTTTTTCCTTTTCATATATGAGTACTACTTTAATTTTGTCTCTAGTAAAAAAAGTACACCTATGTCATAAAAAAGTGTCGCCATCTATAGTTGGTACATCCTTGCCTGCCACGTGGTTTCAAACTTTCAACGTTGCGCTTTACGTGTTGCTTCTTGGCATTGTCTTCAGAAGAAATAGGTACATCCAACGCCGAAAGAAAGCGAGCCCACTGAGAGTCAGTGCGTTCTCGCTTGCCACGTTGTTCCAGGCTTCTAGCATTGCGTTATTACGCAATTGTTTAGTCGCCACGTATTAATATTTTATATTCTTGGCAAATGAAATCATGGTGCCCCTTGCACATTAGAGAGCCGTCATTGCCTCCCTCACGAAGTTGAAAAGGTGACACAAACATTGTGCTCCTCAGCTATTCACTCAATTTCTCCATCATGTGTCACAAATATTGTGCTCCTCGACCACTCGACCAATCTCTCGCATCACGTGTCAACTCGCCTCCTCTATCTCTTCTCTCGAGTCTCAGTTTAGATCAGAGGTGGTGCCGCTACCTCGGAGGGAGATACCGTCCACCCCGGGCTCACCGGACTCACATGTGAAACCCGCGACCACCGTTTCTTCTCAGACGAGTTCGTCGAACCGTTCCTAACTACAAATTTTCCTCTCTCTCCTCTCTTTATAATTTGTCGGCTAGCTGGCCAACAACATCACTTCGCGCCGCTCCAGTCCTCAGCTCCCACTACCTCTGGCGCCGTAGTGGCAGAAGGCCCTCTCAGGTGCACACTCTATGTCACACACGGCCATGCTCTTCATGGTCGAGAACATCTGTCTTACTGCCATCGAGTTTGCTTACGAGTCATGCCAGCATAATACTATCACTATCCATGATCTTTTACAGAGAAAAACTCATCTGACGCGGCGTTAGCGTGCCCCCTACCTAGTTAAAGTACCCCGTTGAACTCGTTCACACAGCGGCATTATGATGAGTTTGATTCGGCTTGCTTTGGAAATCAGCGCTCATGGGTGTGTACATATCTTCCTTCCAACTGCATCTAGCTGCCTATGACCAACAACAACGTCGAGACCAGATCAGAACTGGACCTTTTTCACCCCCGTTTGCACCAGATAACGTAGAACAAGACGGTGGCGTGACACTTATATGATACGCCCTGATATGATACGTATTCGCCGTCGACCTTGTTAACCTTACTCATGCGGTCATGCCTAGTGGTACAGGTCATCCAAGGTACACGAACAAGGAATAGCGAATTGCGGCAGCACACGTTGATTGACCGTGATGAAGAATTTTTGTTCCCATGTGATACCAATCAGAGATTCAGAGAGCTCTCCAGGCAGGCTACCGGCCAGCAGCGAAATCATTGGCCGCGGCAACATGCATGGCGGCGCAGCCGCGTCCCTGCTCTCAAGTCTCAACCGATCCCACATGCAAATTTGACCTCGGCCATACTGCCATTAGGCTATGAAATGTTAAAATCATTAGACATGCATGAGGAGATAATTAATATAAGCCGGTCGTCTCCGCGCTTTAATTAGTTTAGATTTACACGGAGCCTTTCTATAAGTGATTTTTTTGTGTGATTAGTACTTGCACTTAGCATCATTTTTTTTCATGCTGCAGCAGAACCAATAGAATTTGTGAGTACTCCCACAAATACCTAACGTTCGATCGAACAATAATTTCAGTATCTTCGGTACATAAATTGGGCATGAGTGTTATAATAATAGAGTATATTTAAAATACAGCAAAGTTAGTTATGAATTTATTTTAAAAAAAATAATTATAAATTTATGAAAGTATCATTCGTACAATGCCAACGTTTTGGAAGGTATTGACAAAACATTATGTAATTATTTGGATTGAGAGGATATGAATGAATCGCTAGATTCTACGATGTAACAAGTCACAATGCAACAATACAATACAGCAGCAAACAGACACAACCAGGAAGAAAAGCGTGCGCGAATACTCCTTGGTGGAATGCTTGGCGATTGGCAACGGCTATGAGGTAAAAAAGCCATTACTTCCAACAGCTTAGCAATAATCTTAGCTAAAATTAGCTATTTAGAGGGTCTGTAAAAAAATAGAAAGGTTCCAGGCGTAAGAGAAAACCAACAGACTCTCCAATTGACTCTCTATATTCAAAATGTCAATCATTTTTTACCTATTCCGTCCAACGTCGTGGTGTCCATGTAGGTGGAGGCACAAAGGGACGAACGGCGGCAGCCGTCGGGCGGACAGCGCGGCATGCAAGGCGAGCTGAGCCGGGCGTTCGGGGACGGGCGGACGGCGCCCGGCAGTGTCGGCGCCCGTCGAGGTGCCCGCATGGCCGTCGTGCTGCCATACCTGGAGCCGGCGCTGCTGTTCTGAGATGGAGATGCAATAGGAATCCAACAACGCCGGCGGGTCACGGGTGGTGCCGCCGCACGTGTATCTGGTCCCGTTTTGCCTTTCCGCTCGATCTCACTCAGGCCTGGATGAAAATTTTGTATACACGCGCGGGTTGCTGCTTTGTTTTGGCCTCTGATCCATCGGCGATTTAGTAAATCATGGCCGGACCGACCCCGCTCCGGCCGAATTGACCGCTCATGTTTTTCCCCAAGACACGAACATCTCGAACATGAGCTGGAAGAGCAGCAGCGCCGCCGCTGCTAGCCTCCTCGACTGCCGCGTGCGGGCGGGCGCACTGGAGCTGCGAGCTCCACCGGCGCCTGCGGGCGGGAGCCACGAGCTCCGTTGTGGGCACGACGGCGCGAGCGGGTGGAGTTGTGCGACGGGGCGGCACCGTCGTGATCGGACGGGACTGGCGAGAAGGGGCGGCGCCGCCACGCCGGCGTGAGCGGGCAGGACGCGACAGGAGGGGTCGGGACCGGATTTTGGCACGAGAACATGCCCCCGCGCGGGGTAGGAGGATGATGGCGAGGGGGGTCCGCTATGTAAATAAGGCTAGCGGAGAGGAAGGGATGGAGAGCCGGATAGCGAGGGGAGCGAGATGGAGAGACTGTTGGAAGTAGTTTTTACAACAACTTATCCAAATTTAACCAGCCAAATAAATTTAGCTAAGCTGTTGGAGATGCTCTCGGAATCCAAATATAGGTTGTTTTTTCGACCATATCAGGTTAAACTTTTGCAACTTGAACCATTAATATTTGGGAAGATATAGGACATTATTCACAACTAACAAATGGTTTATGTTATAGTTGATTCATCGTGAAAAGTACTTCCATGATATTTTATTCCTAATTATTCTAAATTGTGTATATTTTTAAAATGTGAAATTAAAAAATCACAGTAGCAAAACGAAAAAAATAAAATTGATGTGGCTGCGCACGTCAACTGCCCTCGTCAGCACCATTTGTGTTATTTCCTATCTCTTCGCTTTAAGAATACGTCAATGCCTAAAATCATTTTGTTCACGGAGGAGACACTACGCTGAGCAGGAAGTTAGGCACATGGGCGAATGCCCAGGAACAGGTTGTCGCGGCAACAACGTACGCAACACCACGTCGTCGCCACCAGCACCCCAGCGCCGCTATAAATACACGGAGTTGCAAGGAATGTCCATCCGCAGCCACATAATTGCAGCTTAATTTGATCCTGCAATTGTTACCCGATACATAATTAAGCATGGCAATCAAGCTATGTCTAGTTCTGCTCCTCCCTTTGGCAGCACTGCTGCTTCTCGCCGGAAGCTCGCTGGCGGCGGCCCAGCTGGATGTCGGCTACTACAGCAAGACATGCCCCAACGCCGAGGCGATCGTCCGCGACGAGATGGAGAAGATCATCTCCGCCGCGCCCAGCCTCGCCGGCCCGCTCCTCCGGCTCCATTTCCACGACTGCTTCGTCAGGGTAAGTGTCCCTGTTTTCTCTACAGCGTCTTTCCTCGAGATTGACCATCGTCTTGCACTTGTACAGTAGTACTTACAGCAATATATATGTGCATACAAAATTGTAGGGTTGTGATGCCTCCGTCCTCCTCAACTCCACCGGGAGCAACGTGGCTGAGAGGGACGCCAAGCCGAACAAGAGCCTGCGGGGCTTCGGCTCCGTGGACAGGGTGAAGGCCAAGCTCGAGGCCGCCTGCCCAACACCGTCTCCTGCGCCGACGTCCTCGCCATCATGGCCCGCGACGCCGTCGTGCTCGCCAAGGGCCCCTCCTGGCCTGTCCCGCTCGGGAGGCGAGACGGCAGGGTGTCCAGCGCCACGGAGGCCGCCGACAACCTTCCCCCCGCCTTCGGCGACATCCCTCTCCTCACCAAGATCTTCGCCGCCAACGGCCTCGACCTCAAGGACCTCGTGGTCCTCTCCGGCGCGCACACCCTCGGCACGGCGCACTGCCCGTCCTACGCCGGCCGGCTCTACAACTTCAGCGGCGCATACAGCTCCGACCCGACCCTCGACAGCGAGTACGCCGACAGGCTGAGGACGCGATGCAAGAGCGCCGACGACACGGCCATGCTCTCCGAGATGGACCCCGGCAGCTACAAGACCTTCGACACCAGCTACTACCGCCACGTCGCCAAGCGCCGGGGCCTCTTCCAGTCCGACGCCGCGCTGCTCACCGACGCCACCACCATGGAGTACGTCCAGCGCATCGCCACTGGAAAGTTCGACGACGTGTTCTTCAAGGACTTCGGTGAGTCCATGGTCAAGATGGGGAACGTTGGCGTGCTCACCTGGTGCTGAGGGCGAGATCAGGAAGAAGTGCTACATCGTCAACTAGAGAGACTAGCTGCTAGCTAAAGCTTTTGCAAGCGCACGAAATGGTAGTGAAGTATATCTAAACGCAAGCATGCATGTATTTGTTTATTAATCAGCTTATTATTCTAATTGTTGTGAAGATTTTTCTGTAAATTAGCTCTTTGTCAGCACTCATTCCAATGCAATATAGTTGATGTGTTGTTTAGACTGAGTGCCTAGTCCACGCTCGTATAGCTCACTGTATAAGCAATGTTGAAAGCTGGGTACTGAAAAGACACTTCTGAATGCTCCAAGTTGTGACATGTGCTGAGGGATATAGTTTCCTTGCCAATTAAGTTGAATATATAAAAATAAAAGAGATGTTGAAACTCAACCACCATTGCTTCAATAAGCATCATACATGCTTGCTACTAGTACAATGCCTAATAACTTGCTCAATATTTGCAAGTCACCCGGGTTACGTTCTAGCCTTCTAGGATCACATTTACTCGATTATATTACTCCCACTTACGCGCCATTTTTTTCACACGCGCACACTAATCTTGTATCTGTAGTGTTTTTTGAAGCAACAGCTGATCTGATTAAGCACACTGGAGATGCTGCTAAATGCATAAGAAATTAGTGAGAAACAACTGTTGTTCCATGTTCTCAGTTACACAGGTTGATTTCATAGGCCGTGTTTAGTTCCTAAAAAGATTTCGGTGAAAAGATTTCGGGTTTTTGATTTTACCGATTTAGGAGTAGTAAATGTAGACGAAAAAGGTGGAAAGTTATATGGATAAGTTGGAAATCTCGAGACGAATCTAATGACGGTAATTAGAGGGTAATTAATTCATAATTAGTGGATGGGTACTGTAGCATTAGTGTTGCAAATCGTGGATTAAGTAGGCTCATTAGATTCGTCTCGTGATTTCCAGTCTATCTATGTAACTTTTCATTTTTTTTGCCTAGCTACATTTAATACTTCATGCATCTAAGATTCTCTTTTGATGTGATGGGTGAAAAGATTTCGTTTTGCAACTAAACAAGGGCATAGTTACTTCCTACCAAGAAAAGAGTACTGCTTCATTACGCACGGCACGGGCATGCAGGTGCGATCAGTACAAAGTCGTACCAACCACACTGCAAGCTCTAACCCTGTCAGTTTTCGGAGGGCATCTCCCTGCCAATCATCAACAGGAAGCAGAACAGAGATAGCGATACCCTAGACGAGCAACCACACATCCGATGCCCGATGAGAGCTACAGTAGTGAGTGAGTTATTGCCTACTACGATTAGAATTAGTCAATTAGATGCTACTTGCGGTTCTTTTTCGTTGAAAGATTCAGGCTAATAAATGATGCGGGCCAGCGCATGCATTAACGCAAGATAACACACTGCAATAACTTTCAAGAATGGGACGCTTCCGTTATTAATCATGTTCGTATCCGGAAAAGTGCTAATATGAATATTTGTATTCAATTCGATTTTAAAATGAATGTCAAATGGATGTATATATCCGGATCCGATTTTTAGTATTTTTCTCTATCCGATTTAAGATTTGTATTTGACCAAAATGTGAAATATTTGACAGATAATTATCTGTATCCGTGAAGAACAAAGTATGTGATAAAACGATCAAAAACTTATTTCTGTGATTAATTATTAATGATAAACATTTTCATTTAGTAGTGCTAATAGAATAATGACGTGCACCGCTTAATCTGTTAAAAATTATTTATATGACAAATGATAAACTATCATACGTATTCATCCGAATCCATCCTTGAAAAAAAAGGACCGTTACACCGCTAGACCCGTTCTCCTCCTCATCATAATATATTCACTACTTGTATTATGATTTTGATCTTTTATAAAATCATTAATAAAGTAAATTAATAATCGCTATGACACTAATTCCAAGTCCACGGTATATCCGAATGCGAATTTGAATTCGAGCTATTCTTTTTTATTTAAAATATGGTAAATAGTACTATCCGAATTCGATTTAAAATGTGGTAAATTATGCTATCTGAATTTGATTCCACACGTATTCATTCGAATCCATCCTTATCCGTTACACCGCTAGACCCGTTCTCCTCCTCATCATCGGCGTGACATCCGTCCGATAGAGTCCGATCGACGGCTCGGCTTGCCCGCATCTTCTTCTCCAAGCATGCGGTCTGATCGAATTAACCACACCGGACGATCACCCCTAACCGAACGAGAGGCGACCGGAGAACCGGTCCGTCGTCCCTCCCAGTTCGTTGGCAACGACATAACGTGCAGCGAACGGGAGATGGCGGCGTGACAACGACAGACGACACGGATATGCGGCCGCGCGCTACTAGCTGGTCATGCGGCGTAGCGCCTTGCCGCAAAGATGCATGAACGGGCAGCGGCCAGGCCACGGCCGCGCGGGCGTTGTGGATTGACCGACCTCTCTTCTCCAGGATCTCTCTCGTCGACCGTCTGCCCCCACGTGAAACCAATCAATCAGAGGGGCGCATCCCCCGGCCGGCTGGGCTAGCTTAGCTTAGCTACCAAATCATTGGCCGCGGCAACGTGAGGCGGCTCCCTCAACCGGCCGCACATGCGGCACATCTGACTTGTCATTAGGATATAACGTAGGATGCCCTTCAGTTATCCTGTGTGTCGCGCCTTTTCTTTACTACTAACAGTACTGATGAGTATATCTTTTATTCAGAAGAGGAGGGTGTGTGCCGGACTGATCATGCACACTTGTCTCGCAACTCAATTCCCGCACTACAAGAAAAGAGGGTATCAGTACCGGTTGGCAAGCAACGGTTAGTACCGGTTTCCCAACCGATACTAAATATTCGAGGCTAAAGTGACGATCGTTTAGTACCGGTTGTGAAACCGGTACTAAACGGGACATTTTAGTACCGGTGCAAAACACAAACCGGTACTATTGAGCATTAAAAAAAAGTTTGCTTTCGTGTCTCTCATCCCTCTCTCTCCTCTCAGTTTTCCTTTCCCTCTCTCTCCTCTCAGTTCTTCTGTGTTCTTGAGGAATAGAAGAACGGAGAGTTGGAGAGGGAAATAAAACAAGAAGAAAAAGAAGGGATGAGAACCCATACAAGCTAGATCACACAGATTAAATCTAAAATTACAAACATTCAAAGAGATTCAATCCAAGATTACATTCACATGAATACAAATTTGGAGATTAAGAACATTCATAAAAAAAAGGAAAACTGAGAGGAGAGAGCCTGCTCCCCTGTGCACGCACCCGCGCCTCGCCGTGGCCGCCTGCTCCTCGGCGCGCGCGCCCGCGCCGCCGCGGTAGCCTGCTCCCCGACGCGCGCGCCCGCATGCTCCCGCGTGCGCCGCGTGGCCGCCTTCTCCCCGGCACACGAGCCCGCGCCGCCGCAACCGCCTGCTCCCCGGCACGCGAGCCCGCGCCACCGCGGCCGCCTGCTCCCCGACGCGCGCGCCCGCTCCGCCGCGGCTGCCTGCTCCCACGCGGCCGCCTGCTCCCCGACACGCGCGCCCGCGGGCTCCCGCATCACCGCCCGCGCATCTTGATCTGCAAAGGGAGGGAGAGAGCAGGTTAGAGATAAGGAAGAAGAGAAGAAGAGAAGGAGATAAGATTTGTAGGAGAAAAGAGAAGAAGAGATAAAAGAGGAGGAGAGAGGGAAGGGGCTGCCGGTTGCCGCATGTGAGAGAGTCAGTTTGCATTTTTTGGTGAAGATTGGTACCGGGCTGAGGTTTCAGCCGGTACTAAATTGCCTCAGTGTAATTTAGTACCGGCTAGAAATACCAGCCGGTACTAAAAAGTCATCGGGTTGTTGTTTTTCGGTGCCTGAGGTGTCATTTAGTACCGGCTGGTATCCTCAGCCGGTACTAAAGTGCACTTCGGAGCACTATTTTAACAAACCGGTACTAAATTCGTCCTTTAGTACCGGTTATAGCACAACCGGAACTAATGTACCAGGGACCAAAGATCCTTTTTCTAGTAGTGCCGGCCGTGGCGGGAGTTTTTGCGACAGAGGGGTTGCGGATCTTGCTTGCTCGGGCTGGCTGTCGGCCTTGTTTAATTTCTTCCCATGATGATTTTTAGATTAAAGGAAAAATAATCCGGTAACATTCACAAGTAAACGTCTACAACCAAAAGAAAATCTGACCACCATACATCAGTACCTCACCAAATCTCGAACTGAGGATTACCAAAACCAGAAAGAAAGAGATTAAAAAAAGTTAGAAAGACTAAACTTCAATTTTTTTCAGAGCCTTTATTTCAACTTTGTCTTGATCGTTGACCACCTCTTGTCACTTGTCGCGTAGACACCGCACTGAGTCGATCTCCATCACGAACTCCAACAATCCCAATTCAAATGCAAAAAAAGCAAATTGGCCATCGTCGAACCCAACAAGCTAACCCTGATATTGCCATTCCAAGAACTCCAAAGCAACACCCCGCAGAAGAGCAACGTCAAGATGTTGTTGCAGCCTAAACCAACAAGTCAATTTTTTGGTTTTCGCCTGGAGAATTTCCTAGAGGTCAAGGTCCTCACGGCAACGCCTTCAAGAAAAAAAAATGCACCATGTAACGGTCGAAGACCAAGCATAGCTTTCAACCAAGAACCAACCTACACAACCTTGACAACCCCCCACTTCTGTCATCCACCATCGCCGAGCTACCGCGGGTCACCAGACACCCATGTTCGTACCAGGCGCTTAGGCTCCGGCACCAACAAGGTCCCCAATGGCTCCAGCATTCACGCAACAAAGCACAACATATGAGTAGGCAAAGTCAACTGTGAGCCGCCGAAATCAGCCGAAAGGAACCTGAATCTGCACCAAAATTTCTGCCAACTATCGCTGTTGTTATTAATAAGGACGTCGCCAGCCACGGGCAACCATGGACACATGAGACACCAGATCACGGGGGAGGGGGTGGGGGCGGAGCCAGATTCGCCACCCAAGCCCCCACACTCTGCCGACGGCGCCCTCCACACGTCATGGGACAACGGAGCCAGATCTTCCCATGATTATGCATGGTTTACCCTGCAGGTCATCCAATGACTTGAAATGAACTTTATTATGAACCCTAAAAGAGTTGTACATCTCTTAAGATGATAAGAGCTATTATTTACGTAATATATAGATGGTATCTGTCACGTTCTGAATGAAAAAGTTACATCATAGTTGTTTTACTAGACAGAGATACATCATAATTAGTATGTAAAAATTTTGGCGAACAATATTTATGATCTTGCTACCTCTGTCCTAAAAAGAATGTTTGCTTGGGTTGCGTACTAGTTAAAGTGGTTCACGTTTAACCATGTTTCTATAAATTTGTATTCGTATTTATGGTTCTAACAAAAATTATTTTGTAATTAATCTAATGATATATATTTGATATCATAAATATTGATGTATTTTATCTATAATTAGTCAAACTTAAGATACTAAAACTTCTCGAAAAACGAGAAATGCATTCTTTCTCGGACCTTAAAAAATAATAAATATATAACTATATAAGTATTTTGACAAATATGCACCTCTGTTTTTTAGTTCGTACAATTCCGAAATAAAAATTCTAATCAGTGATCGAGGCTAGTATAAAACCGGCAAAATTACGTACTCAATAGACACGCCAACAGCTCAATTTGGCAACCACTCTGAATCAGCTGGGCGTCCTCAGATGATTCAGGGTCGTTCACACCACCGATCCGTTCTCGAACACCCTTGCTTTTGCTTCCGAGCTCGCCATTCTCCGTCTCCCGTCCCGTCGCATTGCCTGGGCTTCTTTTTTTTTTTGTTGTTTAGACAGCCTGGGCTGTTCGGGCAGTCCAGCCTGTATGGGCCGCCATTTCTCCTCGGGCACCACACGCGGCCTTCAGCGATTTACAGCCCCCGAATCTAGCCTTCGTTCATTACGCCCCCGAATCGACTAGGAGGTGCGGCGGCCGTACCTAGCAAAGGCTATTTCTGTCGCGTAGTTTCTTCGATTTAAATTGTGCCGAGGGCTAGTAATGCAGGCATATATATTCCGGTTTGATGTCATTTAATGGATGTGAACACTTGGTGAGTCCTTTTTTAGTGGTTACATGTTCCTATACAGATCCATTTTGGGTTGGCATGTGTTGTTTTGCCTACGCAAGGGGACACTGTTTTTCTCTTTTTAGTGAAATATTGAGCTCAAGATGACTCAGGGCAACAAACGAACAGGAGAAGCATTCCAGGAGGAAAGCGAGCCTAAAGGAGAAGCAGTCCAGAAGGAAAGCAGGCCTTAAGGTGCAAAAGAATGATATATGCTCAAAAGCAGTTGTGATGACAGTTGGATGACCAAACGGGAATTTCTTGCAGAGATAGGGATGAAGCCTTCACACGTGCCGTATCAGGCTTCTTGTTTTTTTCGTGAGCTTGAAGACGTGTCGTGTCGGGCTTCTTTTTCTTGGGAGCAAGGTAAGGATGGTAAAAAGGTAAGGATGGTAAAATAGTACAGGTAAACCTGATAGGGTTAAAACGGAGTTACTATTACTGCTTCCTTTTCTCGAAGTACTATAGGTTGGCACGTGCCACAGGCACATGTTATAAAAATAACATAAATTTAAAAAAATTTAATTTTTAAAAAAATAAGTATGTAAAATAATGTATACTTTTGTTAGATCACATATTAAAATTATTCAATAGCATCTCATATTAAAAATTATATATTCATACATCGAAAGATTGGGCTTCCGGCGGAAACAGAAAGAAATTTTTGTATAATTAAATATTAAACAATCAGCAACATATATAAAAGAAAATATTCACGATACATGTATCCATGAGCAACTCGGCACCGCAGCAAGCTTTTTGATGATGGGGAGGCCGAGAAGGTTGCTCTCCTCGTCGCCGGTGTCGTGGAGCAACGACGCCACGCACTCGACGGCACCGGACACCGTCACAACGCGGAGCACGTTCCGCTTCTACCTGGCGAGCTTGGACACGACGAGCGTCGTGGCCACCCTTGCGCCGCGCTCGACGCCGACGCCCTTGCAAAGAAATATGAACTCTGAATAGATGATGAGAATGAAGGGAGAGATTGTGTGCTTTGAGAATAAGGAGGGGCGCCTTATATAGGAGGCAGGAGGGCTAAGGAGATGAACCTGGACGCCCACGACTATGGTAAGTAATCGATTCCATGATTGACTCCTACAACTATGGTAAGTAATCAAGTTTTAAAAGGAAGGAGACACCCGATTGCGTAGATGTCATTTCTTTTTTTAAAGGAAACCTTGACTGGTACACAACACATATATGGACGCTAGCCATCTACAAAAGGAAAGAAGGGAATTCAAATTCTTTGATGCACACGGCCATATAAAGAAAGGAAAGCGGCGAATTTCAAAAGAAAGGTGTAGGCGCCCTGATTGCATAGGAAGGTGGAGGAAAGGAAAAGGGTGTCTTTTTTGGAAGGAAACCAGCGTATCTTTTTGCATACGAATACAACGAATAGAAAAGAAAGGAAAGCGGCGCTTTGATTGCATTACCATACAAAGAACGCGATCAAAAGGAAAGGAAGGCAGACGAATTTACAAAGTAAGGTGGAGGAAAGGAAAGGTGTGTTTGTTTGGCAGGAAACCAGCGTATCTTTTTGCATACGAATACAACGAATAGAAAGGAAAGGAAAGCGGCGCCTTTATTGCATTACCATACAAAGGACGCGATCAAAAGGAAAGAAAGGCAGGCAAATTTACAAAGGAAGGTGGAGGAAAGGAAAGGGGTGTTTTTTTGGAAGGAAACCAGCGTATCTTTTTGCATACGAATACAACGAATAGAAAGTAAAGGAAAGCGGCGCCTTGATTGCATTACCATACAAAGAACGCGATCAAAAGGAAAGTAAGGCAGGCGAATTTCCAAAGGAAGGTGGAGGAAAGGAAAGGGGCGTTTTTTTGGAAGGAAACCAGCGTATCTTTTTTCATATGAATACAACGAACAGAAAGGAAAGAAAAGTGCCGCCTTGATTGCATTACCATACAAAGAACGCGATCAAAAGAAAAGGAAGGCAGCGGGTATAAAAAATGCCAAGGTGAGAAAGAATAGGGGGGCGGGATGGCGTCGAGGCGCAAAAGAACGGGGGTGACGACCAAACGCGTCTACCCCTGGTCGTCCGGGGCCACCTTTTGGCCCTGAATTGTGGATCCTCTGTGAGGTTTCGGAGGGTAATTTTTTAGGTGAGAAACCGTTTCAATTGTGACACTCTTTATCTTGAAGCATGAGAGTCTAATTATTATTTGTAGATGGTTGAAAAACTCCGTTCTATGCACCCCTACCTCGGATGGCTGACACATGAACATCACTTCGATTTCTTCTCGGGACATGGGCGCTGCAAAAATCGATAAATGCTGCATATAATTTACATCGACACCTTGTAGGAGTTTTTATTTTTTTTAAAAAAAGACACCGTGTAGAAGTGCTCTAGTGCCGTGATAACTTTGGCTATCCCATGCAATAAATGGTTAGCCTATACAGTAAAAGTTGACACGTGCTGTAATATTATTTGCAAACAGTAACTTGATGCCTTGAGATGCCAGCAACTTCTTCAGGCATATGAGTGTACATATTTGCGGCCCGTTCCGTCTGATCAAATCCGTTCGAGCTACCTAGTCCACATAATTTCCATCCGAAATCAAATTATCTTAGATCAAGAGTGCTTTAAATCATTAAAATCTCATTTAGACCAGGACAGTTGTCAAATCACTCAACACCACCTCACAAAGTCACAAATCATCTTTAGATACAATTCATGCAACGAGATTTCTGCATGCTGTTAGAAAAATAGTGCTGCGTCTACCTCACAAAACAGATATGAGCTCAGCGATGGAAAAGTTAGCATTGCATCATAACGCTCGTGTCGTGTGAGTGGCTTGCCTACGGAGTTACGTTGTTGCTGATGGACCACGACAAATCTTCGATCGGAGGAGTGCTAATCAGTTTTCAGTTTTTTTTCGAGAACGTGCATAACATGTTTTTTCATTAAGCGGAAAGAGAGAGTTTGATCAAGTACAACGGGAGGGCCGAGGCTCAGAAAACGGAACACGAAACCAACACGTTCGCTAAAAAAAGAAACAACGGCTACCTCCTAAAACTCCTGGAGCGTAGAAGTGTGCTAATTCCTCCGAAGCCTGCGCGGGCCCAAGTCCTTGCCTCGTCCAAGATCCGCGAAGCAAGGGCCACCGGCATGAGTGCCGAGCGCTCATGAACCTGCCGGTTTCTTTCCAACCAAAGCGACCAAGTGACCAACCAGACCAGGGAGTCGAATCCCTTACGTATGGCCTTGGGGATGTGTTTCCGGCTGTGGAGCCACCATTCAGCCAATGTACTCTCCACCTGTGGCGTGATAGTCTGTAGCCGGACCTCTTGAAATACTCGGAGCCATGTCTCATGGCTGATAACACATCCAATGAGCAAGTGGTCTAGGGTTTCGGTTTCCTGTGCGCAGAGTGCACATTCGTCCGTATCCTTGAGGCCATGCCGTTTTAGCCTGTTTGATGTCCAACAGCGACCATGTAGCACCAGCCAACCAAAGAAGCGACATCTTCCCGGGGCTTGTACCTTCCAAAGCTGCCTCGCACCTTCCAGTTCATGGCACCCCATGAAGAGGGCCCGGTATGCCGAGGCCGATGTGAACTCTCCAGACCTCGTCCATCGCCAAATGAACCTGTCTGGATCCGAGGACAGTGGCCAGTGCCTCAACATCCTCCATATGTCAAGATATTGCAGCACGACCTATACGGTACGGGCATGTGTGACATCACGGACCCACGACCGGTTAGAAAGCCCCTCTCGTACCGTACGTACTCGCCTAATACGCGCTGGAACCGCTGCCGATAGGTTGGGCGCCAATGATTGTATGGAGCGACCTTCAATCCAATTATCCATCCAAAAAGAGCGACCTCCCCATTACCGACCAGAACCGAGATCGAGGCATCGAAGAGCCGACTGACCAATCTATCTGTCGGAAAACGCAAATCACTCCAGGCTCGACTATCGACCCTAGATAGCCAAAGCTAACGCATCCGTAGTGCCATCCCCATGAGCTGCAAGTTTGGGATGCCCAAACCACTGAATTCTGTTGGGCAACAGACTTTGATCCAGGCGACCGCACATTTACCTACCGAGACCACCTCAGTGCCGCACCATAGGAAGGCCTTCATAAGGGTCTCGATAGTCTGAATGGCCCATGGGGCAACAGTGATGGCCATAGAGATGTGGACGGGGATGGCTGCGAGTGTAGATTTGACTAGAGTTAGGCGACCACTGCGGTTGAGCATACGCCCCTTCCAAGCCGGGATGCGCGCCGCGACCTTGTCGACCAATGGCTGTAAGGCAGACTTAGGCAGCCGATATGGGGATAGGGGTACCCCTAGGTATGTGCAAGGGAATTCACCTATTTGGTATTGCAGAATGTCGACGACCAGGGACGTGTGCTCCTCCGTACAGCGAATTGGAAAGACCTGACTTTTGGAGTAATTGGCTGCCAGGCCAGCAGCTGCCTGAAAGAGACACAGGATTTCCCGAATTGTGACGTGGTCCAACTCGACCGGGGAAAGAAACGCGACCACATCATCTGCATAGAGGGAGACTCGATGTCTAATAGTGGGGCGACCTAGTGGCAGAAAGAGCTCCCTTTCTTCCGCCTTATTGATTAGCGCATTGAAGCATTCCATAACCAACACAAAAAGCATAGGGGAAAGAGGGTCCCCTGTCTTAACCCGCGACCTATGACAGATTCTTTGTCCGGGGACACCATTCATTAGGATCTTCGTACTAGCCGTGGAGAGCAGGACGGAAATCCAATTCGTCCACCTTCTAGGGCAACCCACTGCCGTCAAGAGCTCTAAGAGGAAGACCCAATTCACTGAGTCAAACGCCTTTGCTAGATCAATCTTAAAGAGAATCCTTGGTTGAGTTTTCCTCGCTAGTGCTTTGGCGACCCCTTGTGCGTATCTGAAGTTATCTTGAATTTGTCGACCCTTAATGAACGCACTTTGATTCGGTGATATCAGGGAGTGTAGGTGCGGGGCAAAGCGATTTGCCAGGGCTTTGGAGACAATCTTTCCGAAGCTATGGATTAGGCTAATTGGCCGATAGTCCCCCAAGCAACGTGGGTCTGCTTTCTTGGGTAGAAGTGTCATGAGAGCCTCGTTAATGAGGTGGAAGCTTCAACAGTCCAACGCCGAGATAGCGTCAAACGCCCTGATGATGTCCCCTTTGATGATCGACCATGCCGACCTATAAAAGCGACCTGTAAAACCATCCGGACCAGGAGCTTTATCCATCGGTAACTCCTTAATGACCTCCCAAATCTCCATCTCCGTGAATGGGTAGCTCAGCATAGAAAGGTCGAGGTTAGGCAGCCCTAATGCCGTAAAGTCTAGCGTGCGTGTGTGGTCATGGCTGGCTCCAAGAATTGCGTCGAAATATGTGAACGCAGCTTCCGCCTTTTCCTCTTCCCCTACGACCGTGGAACCCTCGACCTCAAGGAAGACGTTGTGGTTCTTTCTCCTACGGTGATTCGCGTGGAGGTGAAAGAACTTGGTGTTCGCATCGCCTTCATGGAGCCAGCGTAGGCTGGATCGTTGCCGTGCAATGGTACGTTCAAGGGAGGTTAGACCCAGATATCTCAATTTGAGGAAACGACGTAGAGTTTGCTCCGCTACGGAAAGCGACCGATGGTCCTGAGCTGATTCAATGCATAAGATAATTTCTTTAGCGACCTGGATTTGTCTGTGAATACTCCCTACGGCTTTGGCGCTCCATCGCTTCAAGTTTTTTGCCGTTTCCCGAAGTAGGTGATCTATCATGCGTATTGGGTCCACGACCAGGCGAGGGGCTGACCAGGCCTCTTGTACTGCTTCGAGGAAACCATCAAACTGGGTCCAGATAGCTTCAAACCGAAAGCGGCGCTTTGGCTGGAAACCATCATCGAACTGCAGCAGGAGTGGTGCATGATCGGAGCATCTAGTCGCAAGCACTAGGAGTGAGCACCGAGGATATTCACTTTCTCAATCTGTGGAGACGAACACCCGATCTATGCGTTCCAATGTTGGGTGCAGGCGCTCGTTGCTCCAAGTGTATAGGCGACCGTGAAGATGAAGTTCCTTCAGTTCGAGATCATTTAAGAATCTTCGGAAGTGACCCATCATGCGTCTGGAGAGGCGATCGTTGCTCTTATCCGCAGCCTGGTAAATTAAGTTGAAATCGCCGCAGAGCATCCATGGGCCACTTAAAGATGCTCTGATAGATCTAAGCTCCCCTAAGAATGCGACCTTTTGTTCATCTTCCTGCGGCCCATATAAGACCGTAAGCCACCAATGCGGGGAGGTCGAATTCCTCAAGGCAATGTTGACTGTAAGCGAGTGGGAGCCCAGCCGTGGCTGCGAGACCTCCCAGACATTAACATCCCAAGCAACCAATATTCCTCCATGAGTGTGCACCGTAGGGAGAGCAGTATACCCATAATCGAGACCCAGCATATCTCTAATCATAGCATCGGTTACATCATTCAGTTTTGTTTCCTGTAGACATAGGAGCGATACTCTTTCCGACGTTACTAATTCTCTAACCGCTGTACGCTTGGCCCGTCGATTAAGGCCCCGTACATTCCAATTCACTAAGTGTTCATTCATGGTTAACAGAGATACACGACCAAAGAAAAAGAAGGGGGGGAGAAAAGGAAAAAAACTAAGACTCCTGCCCGCTACCAACTAGCTCCTCCGGGAAGAGCTCCTTGGCCACTGCCATGAATTCCTCGTCATCCAAAATGCAGAACTGTTCTGACCAATTTATATTATCACTGAAAAGCTCGCGGATAGCCTGGCAGTGGTCGTCCAACAGGCCGACCGTGAAGAGGCGGATGTACTCGAGGAAGGCAGCCATGTCTGGTGCCTCGTTTTGACCGACCAAACCGAGGCGCTTCATGATGATGTTCTGGGCTGCGGTCGTCGGGTTCGTCCCCCTCCTCTTGGATTTGGCTGCAAGGCGACTGCTACGGCGCGGAAGTGTCCCTGGCTCCAGTACCCTGGCGCGGCGCACTCGTGGCTTGCGGGTGATGATCGGTGGAGTAACGACCTTAGAAACCGAAGCGCAGAAGTCCGCGACCAAATCATCAAAGGCGACCTGTGGGGAGGAACCCCTAGTAGTAGTGGCATTAGCGATCTCCTGCATGGGGGAGATGGCAGCCGAGGGGTCTTGCTGCTCGTATACTGTACCCCCTCCTCGATGTCAAGTGGAGCCGGCTCGGTTGGGCAGACCTCACGCATTGTGGGCAAGAGGGCCGCACTGCCTGATGGGGCGGATCTGGGCCGTGGTGGTGTGTCCCCCTGTAGCTAGTAGTCCGGCCCGAGACGTGCTGGAACCGTGGGGCAGACCGAGGCCGCCTGTATCCCAGGGTCCGGCCCGACAGCTGGCGCCGACGGGGCAGCAGCCGGGGGCTGGAGCGCTCCGTACGGGACGACGACCTCGGGGAAGCAGATTGCCTCCATGGCCGGCCCACCAGCCGAGAACCGCGACCTTTCCGGCAACTGCAGCCGGAGAGCAGAAGTCAGGCGATTGAAAACCAAATCTACCAGGATTTCCCGTTCCAAGGCCGACCTAGGGCGCAACAGATGAGCTTCGAGTAACATGGGGTCTTTCCCCCACAGCTGAACAGGCAGGCGTGGCAAGAACCCATCTGGTTCAGGAACGACCAAGGTGGGGGCGACCGAACCCACCCGCCGAGGCGGCTGTGAATTATTTAGGGTGGGGGTAGTAGCGACTGAGAGGCGAGGATGGCGGAACGGCGGTGTCGACGTCGATAGCGAAGATGAAGCGCGTCAGGGAGGGGCAAGTATCGCTGGAAGGTGGATCCCTTGCAGCCCCAGGTGGGAAAGGAGGCCGGTCGGGGAGGGACAGTGAGCGGAGTCACCGGCGCCCCAAAAGCCCACCTTCCGAAACCTGGAGCGGCAAAGGTGCCTGACCGTGTAGTGGCGCCAATTGGTGCGGCATTAGCACTCCCAGCGTAGGGATAGGTGCTGGCGCCAGCGTCCCCTCGCGCGTCATGTGCGTTGCCCCGCGGAGGGGTGGGAGCATCGCCGGCATGTGCAGCAGCCCCTGCCGTGTGCGACCGGAGGTCGAGGACCTCCCTGATGTTAATGGAAACTCTGTAGTTGAGGGTAGGCAGCTCCTTTGTGGTGGTAGGAGGAATGGGCATGACGACGATCTTCTCCTGGGGAATCAAATCCGGGTCGATACAGCCGGCGAGGACCCAAAATTCTTTGAGAGTACCCTTCGATTCCGTCTCAGGGGCAAGCGAAATGACGGCGCAGGAAGAGCCAAGAATTGTCTGCGCGGTACTCCACAACCACAGGTGGGCAGGGATGCCGACAATCCCCACCCGGACCCTGTACTCCATGGCTTCCTCACAAGCCCATGCATCTCGGCGCCATCTTTTGAAGACCAAGCGCAGCCCCTCTTGAGGGACATTAGCATGCAGTACCCCCAGCATGGAGGCGGCGTCCCTGAACATTATGAGGAAATCTTCCGGATGGTGCGGGTAGATGAGGAAAGAGCCCGGCTCGACCCCCAAGCGACCTTCAAGGTAGTTCTTGACATCAGCCGGCGTAGTTTCCGGCCTAGTCCCAGCGACCACCGCGACCAATGCTCGTTCGAGCGCGACCTCGTTCGCAGCGACCTCCATGGTTCTAGGGATTACACAAAGTTCAACCTTCGGTCGGCGGCGCGGATCACCTGGCGGCGTAGGGGGCGACTCCCTTGAGGCGGTCGCGGCAGGGTCAGAGCCGTGTGGGGGAGACGGCGTTGGCCCATCCGCATCCGAGCCAGTCGGTGTTGCATCACCCGCAACGCGGCCGTCCTGCGTGGGGCGCGGCTCTATGCGGCGGGAGGGCGCGCTCCGGGTACCCCTGTCCGGAGCGTCTGCCCGTGGCACAGGTACCCGCGAGGGAGCGGCACGATGAGCCCGGAGGGGAGCGGCGCCGGACACCTGCGGGAGAGCGGTGGCAGGCATCTGAGTTGACACTGGCACTGGAGTGCGTGCACCTCCGGCCCACCCGCAGGTATCGTCTCGACGCCTCTCCTCCGGGTAAGCGCGTCCAGCGCCTCCTCCACGACCAGGAGCGACGCGCGAGGGATGAGGTGGGGCGTGGCCCCATGCCGCCGGAGTCGCCCTGTTTACCCGCGGTGGCTAGGGGCAAGTGTCTGCGCGGTGGCCAAGACGGTGGCTGTTGAAGCAACGAGCGGCCGTAGGACAGCGGGCGGCGACGTGGTCGCGGCTGAAGCAATTGAAGCGCTTCCCAACCAAGTCCGTTGGGACCGGTCGGGGAGGGGGGGGGGGAGGGGGTGGCGGTGGAGAGTGGGGAGGTGATCTTGACGCCTTCCGCTTGCGAGGACCGACGACTTCCCAGTCCTCGACATCCATCAACGGGGCCTGCGGGCGCGCCCGCCGGGCGTCCGCCATGAATCCCCCCACCGGAGGTGGGTGTGGGCGCGGGAATCGAGCAGGTGCAGGAGGCAGAGATGGATTCCTCTGTGCCCGAGCAGGGGGTGGCGACGGAGACCGCCGGGAAGGAGCGACCTTGGAGCAAGACGCGTTGTCCCCGTGGGGTAGGCGCGGTGGTTCCGTCGAGGAGGATGGGCGACCATCCGGTGGCGACCGTGGAGAGCGACCAAAGCGAAGTACCCCCCCCTTGCCGATGCGACCTGTGTGTAGGATGCCACCTCCTCCTCACCCACGGGGGGCGGGGGGAAACGGCCGAATCTCGACGGGGGAGGTGGGACGGCTGAGGGGGAAGGAGGGGAGGTGCCCTGCGTAGGAGAGCCGGAGACGACGACGGGGTCTGCTCCGGCAGCGAGATGCCCAAGCCGCGGACGACCTCGCTGTAGGTTGGGGAGTGTGGGCCCGGCGAGCCCGAGGAGCCTGAGGCAGACATCTCCCAGATTTCACGCGCAGAGGGGATGGACGGGTCGGGCTCAGCGGATCCCGGCTCCTGCGAGAGGGGCGGCACCGATGTCGGTGCGGTCGACCGGGAGAGCGACGCTCCTGGGTTGCCCAAGTTCCCACCTTTCGCCATGGGGGGAGGGGTCGGATTGGGGGAGGAGGGGGAGCGGGGGTGGGGGCGGGTTGGGTGGCCGCCGGTGCCGGAGTGGCCGCCGGCGGGAGGCTGTGGACGCCGGCGCCGGAGTGGCGTCCGGCGGTGATGGGGCGCTCGTGGGTCCTAGGTCATGGGGCCGTTGAGCACATCGATCTCCTCCCTCCGGGTGTGAGAGGTGGAACTGGTGGTACGACCGGGAAGAACGCGCGGAGGAGGGCCGGGATCTGTGACGGCGCGTTCAGAGGAGGCCGGAATTGGGAGATCCGTCACCGGCGGCGGAGCGGTGGAGCGGGGAGCGGTGGAGCGCCTTTCAGTCTTTCCTAGCTTTAATCATGTAATGCGGTTATCTTACCTGATTTTGTGTGATTCTGATCTTTTTGAGTGATCGAACAGTGCTAATCAGTCAATATGCCTGGAATGCGATGGCATTCAGAACAAATAAAGCAATCAAATGCAACCGGAAGATTAGTCGTACGTACATGCTCTCTATTCATAGTTACGGAAAAAGCACTAACGGGAAGCTCTAATACGAAACAATTAGGATCTGCATCATCTATTCGTCGTGAATCGTGACCCAACTGTAGACAAAACAGGGATTTCAAATGTTGGTATTTGTAGATACCATAAATTGACAAAATACAGTTCTGCTTATATGTATTCCTAGCCATAGCGAGCTTGGTCTGGCTTATTTTATCATCTTCTTTCTCACAAAATACTATTGAAACAGCTAAAATCAAGCACAGCCGGTGAACTTATTACGAGCGGAACAAGACGAATTGATCGACAAAAACAATCCTTCCCGGTTGAAAAGAAATTTGTAAATGGCTGGTTCAGCTCATCACCCGCTATAAGAGAATAAGTGAATCTGTATATGCGATCCATGCAGATCAGCAGATCTAGTGCAATTAAGACCAACAATACCGAATGATGTTCATGAAGCAGAAATGAGCTAAGCTCGCATACGACAAAGTTAGTAACCTACTACTCCTTCCGTCCCACAGTATAAGCATTCTTCGGTTTTCAGTGTATCATGTTTGACCATTCGTCTTATTCAAAAATTTTAATAAAATATAAAAACAAATAAGTCAAACATAAGTATACCTAATAATAAAACAAGTCATACTAAAATAAATAATATATTTACAATTTTTTGAATAAGACAGGATGGTCAAACGTGATACACGAAAGCCGAAAAATGCTTATATTATGGGACGGAGGGAGCAGTACAAAAGTTTAGTTTGGGCATTTTTCGGCTGTCGAGCTCTCTTTTGTACTGCTCCCTCCGTACTGCTTGAGCTCGACCGCTGCCTCGAGTCGCGCATTGTTCTTGTTGGGGCGTTTGGGCTGTGTGAATCAAGCGCGTGGACTAAAGTTTAGTTCGTCGCACCCGCCCAGCTCGCCGCGTTGCACGCTTGTGCTCTCTCTTGAGCTTCGTCTATTCTATTTGGGCCCAGTTTCGCTTTAGCTCATCGATCCTGGTCTATCATGCTGACGAACCATGAGAAATTATAAGAAAACAAAAATAATAATAAAATTGTATAAATCTACACATAAATCATTTGGAGTTACATTCATCCTAATAAATTATTTTGTTGCACATTTCCGTCCACCACTCAGTTTTGTTGTGAAAACCCAATCTGATTCGTGCGTGCTGCTACCTACGACATGGACTTTTCCTAACAGACACCCAATTTGATTCGTGCGTGCATTGCAGTGAGCCAGTGACTCCACATGTGAGTTTGTGACCGGCACCGGCACCGCCACGGCCTGAGGAAGTGTGGAGCTTTTGTGCAGGTTTCCCGGCGAGGCACGCACACTACACATGTTTTTCGCTACACGTTGGCTGTGCTGGTTCTGAAGGAGTGGTTGTGCAGGTTCTGAACGCTGAACAGTTGCAGCTGGAGAGGAAGCCAAATGAATTAAGGTGCTTGTGCGGGTGCTGAAGATGTGCAGTAGCAGAGAAGCCAAGTGAATGCATACTGGCAATGTGATTTTCAGGATTGGTGCCATTTTGCTATAATGTGACACTGGCAATGTAAACGATGCTTCTGATGTCAATGTAATCTTGGCTGCAAGAGAGTTCAGCTTGAAAAACAAAATAAATAATGAAGTCACATCATGAGTTTATAGTCTCTGAAATGACTTTATAGCTCATAAAATAAATAAGATCACACTTTACTTACAACCTCACTAAATGAATTCACAACACGCATTCACACAGAATAACCTTCTACTCTGAAAAGAGATGTGCATCGCTCAAGCCTTCAGTCGTTTTCTTGCTCATCTCTGCCACTGCATTATGGTACATTTGCTAATGTTCTTCAGCTTGTTGAATTCTTTTACCTGATAGTGTTTCCCGCTTGAACGGACCAGCACCCACCCACCCACCCGAAAAAAAGACTTTCATTTCAGATGGGACAGAATCTACACACCACATTAAAAAAAGATGACACGTGACTATACAGAATTCACTTCATTCTCCCTTTTATTGATATATGAAAGTCTTAAACAGAAGAGAAAGAATCACAGAGAAATCTGATACTGGAGAATCACATCCTGACACAAGTAAATTGTCTAATACACTGCACTAACACAAAACAAGAGCATTGAAACTTCAGATTACAGAGTGCATCATACCCATTTTAATCTCCAAATCTTGGAAATCCAATATTAGTTAAACAGAAGAGAAAGGATCACAGAGAAATCTGATAATTGGAGAATCACATCCTGACACAAGTAAATTGCCATATACTGCACTAACACAAAACAAGAGCATTGAAACTTCAGATTACAGAGTGCATCATGCCCTTTTTAATCTCCAAATCTTGGAAATCCAATATTAGCCAACCAATTCAATCAAGCAACAGTTGCTCGAACAACCTTGCTAAAACTTTGTTTGTTGAGTCCCCTCCAGACTCCACGATAACCAGTTGATCCCCGATCGGAAACCGGACACCTTCTCCACACTAGACCGGACACTAGAAAACAGCTTCTCCACCCCAGACATCTTCTTGCAGAAACGAAGCCCTGATCCTGATACTGGACGCATTCTCCACCCCGGACTGGAAACTGGACTGTTGCTTCTCCACCCCAGACATCTTATACTTGCAGCAACTGCCATCCAGCCTCCAGCAACAAGCAGCTGATGCTGTCGGAAGCTGGACGACACCTTCACCCCTAAGGCCCAGACCAGACGCTGAATGACACCTTCAACCCTGACTGGACACGGAACTGACACCTTGACCCCTGACCGTGCTGGACAGCACCTTCACCCCTGACCAGAGTACCAGACGCTGGACTCCCCTGACCGGACACTCGACGACCTCAGCCCTAACCGGACGCTCGACACACCTTCTTCACCCTGAACTTCCACCCGCAGCCTTGTACCTGCAGCGAAACAGACAGACAAACCATCAAACGCAACTAAAAGCAGATGAAACTGTAAATTCATATCCTAATTCCTAATTGGACAAGACGGCAGGGAGCGGCAGGCGAGCGCGGACGCGGCGGCGCTCGTCCTCCTCTCCAGTGGCCTCGTCCGCCTGCCTCTTCTTGCTGGCGCAGCCGCCGGTGGCACTTGGCGCTCGAGGCCCCCGCTCCAGGACCTTGCAGAAGGAGTCGAATCCCACGCTGTCGACGAATAGGCGGAAGTCGATGGCGCGCAGGAAGCGGCCCTCCAGTCCCGCCATCTCGTCGGCGAGGATCGCCCCCTCCGAGCCGTCCTGGAACACCCAGTTCCACTTGCTGGGAGGGTGGCCGCCGAACTTGGCGGCGAGGAGGACCGCAACCGCCACCAGGCGGTGCGCGGTGGTCGGCTCGACCAGGATCCCCGCATCCCTGCCGGCGGCGCTGCGGACGAATCGGGTGATGTAGATTCCGGCGAGGACGAAGGCAGTGCCGTCGATCCGGACCATGCCCCGCGCCGCCGGCACCGACCGTGTGAGCAGGTGGATCCGCTCCAGGAAGATGCGGACGGGGACCTTGGGGGCGGCGCCGCCGCGGAAAGCGCGGACGAGCCCGGAATCGGCGGGTCGGGTGGCGGCGGCGGTGGCGGCGAAGAGGCGGGCCTCCGTCTCCACGAGGGCGGCGAGGAGGGGGAGAGATCGAGGGATCCCCTGCTCGTCCTCGCAGAGGAGCGGGCCGGCGAAGGCGGCGGACATGGCGGCGGTGCGGAATGGGGGCTAGGGTTTCAACGATTCGCTGGAAGGAATTTGATCTGGGGCGAATTGCGATCTGATTCTGATCTGGTGCGGAGGAGAGAGGGGAGAAGAGCGTCTTCCGTATGCGGGAGATATGAAGCCGTATACCGTACGCGTTGGTTGTACGCGAGACGCTGGGTAGTTTCCTTTTCTATTATTTCTTTCCTTTTTCTTTCGCAGCTTCTCCGTTTAGTTTTCTTGCTTGTGACTAGCACACGACACGTGTTAGCTAATTGTATTAATTATTTTCGAAATTACATAGTTCTTTTTATTTTTGTCGTAATACATTGTATTGCAGTTAATCTTTTAAACTTTTTATTGTAAAACTTAGAAATTAATTGTTACTTCAAAACCAATATGAAAAATTTTGCAAACTAAGATTTTTGGGTATGCAATTTAAAGCTAACTTGTTAAGATACAATTTTAAACACGTATGATGCTCTTCAAAATGTATGAAAATATAAGGTATATGCCCCATGCATGATTATATTTCATTAAAAAAACTAATAGAGCCGAGTAGATATCACACTAAGCGAGTAAATAAATCTCTACTAAATGCTAAGAAGTGAGCTCCCATAATTTCATTTTGCCAAGAAACACAGATAATGCAAAGATTTATAGGCCAAATCAAGGTAGTTTGAAATTTAGCTCAGAGCAGCACAAAAACCACCTTCATTACCCTCTGTGTTACCTGATCATGAAACAAACAGCCAGGTCTGAAATTTACAGGAACGATTGTATCACGAAGTTCATTTACTTTTCTGTTTCATTTATTGCATGAGTATGACGCGATTGCTGCAGTAACCTCTCACGGACTCATGGTGTTGCAGCGCCGAGTTGTACCCCGTTCCCGTGCGGCACCGCGGCGTGCAGCCAACTTGTACGTACGGCAACGTTATTCGCACGAGCATCGGCAGCAACAACTCCTCCGATCCCTGTGTGCGTTGCCAAGTTGGGGATCAGCGAGACAGCGACAGGTACGCCACGGAGACGCAGATGCTCAAGCTAGGTGTGATGGTTTCCCCGCTCGGCTCGGGCGCCACGTCACCCGCTTCAAATTCACCGTACGCCAACGTCGCGGAGTGCCAAGGCCCCAGGATCGCCTTGGCGGCGCGGCCATCGAGCGCAACGCGCCGTCGGGGATCCTCTCCGGCCGGCGGCCGGTGCATCGGGTTCGCGGGCAAATTAACGTGAACCACCGCGCGCCGTACGGTGGAGGCGCTAGCTTTACGACGGCGCCTCTCGTCATGTCCTGAGCTCTCAGGCCGCTAACTTCAGTGTGCTCAGATTTCTGGTAGAGAACTTGCCGATGGCCCGATGGCCCCACCAGAAATTCAAATACTGATCCATCCCACGTCTGAATGTGTTTGAAAACAGGCGCCTGAATAGCAAATACATGGCCCATGGCATGGTGATGATTGGGTGTTGCATCATCTTTTCAGAAATACCAATCAAAGGAAGAGACATTGGAATTTTGAAGAATGAAAATGCTGCCATCTATAAGCAAACGGAGCCTTTTCCTGGGTAATAAGTTGGTTCAGAAATATGCATCATCCAGAAATATGAGCAAGTATTGTCTCCCCGGAAATATCGTAAGGACTCCTAATAAACAGTTATCTATTAATGTCAAATATATTCAAAATGATTGGGACTGGACTGTAAAAGAAGTAAATTTAAGTAATCTAAGAACACAACGTCATTCTAGATTAGTATAGTCATCAAGAATCGTTAAGTTTTTTAGTATTATATGTAGTTGAAGGCAATGAAAACAAAATAGTTAATTTGATAAAAGAAAGATATCTTCCAGTTTTTGCAACTTGCCCACCAGCACTGCCTTTTCTTTTTGGGACAAGATATTGTAATGGCATATTAGAAACAGTCACAGAGGGTGGGCATTGACGCATTGCAAATAAATTTGATGGTTCAGTATGTCAGGATAATTTTATACACTTTCAGCTAACTGACAGAGTGAACCATACAAACAGAGGCTACATATTTAGGGGCGACCTGGTCTGTGTGTGCTCTCAGATTTTCATTGCTGTTGATGCATCAGAATCCAAATACTGATTCACAAGAATCTCCTGCCTGAATATGCATTTGAAAACAGACATGTAAATGAAAAGGAAACATTGAAATTTTGATGAACAAACATGCTACTCAAAGTGGCATTCTTACATGTTGCACAGCCTCCTTTTAAAAAAAAAATTCTCCTTTCAAAAAAACATGTTGCACAGCTGCAGTGCCAATCTGCAAGAATATTCTGCTTAAATCAGACAATGAGTTGGTTCATGCAGCATTGATCCTGAGAGGCATAAACACTGACCTGTATTCTTCAGTTTTTATTCTTGTTACCTAATACTGTTTCCTGTTTATATTTGAGAGGATTACTACCTGTTTCCTCTCCACCCCCCCCCCCCCCCCCCACAACACACACACACACAAAAAAAAATCTGCACACCAGACAAAAAGTGAGCAACACAGGTGACCCTTTATTATCCGTTTTATTTATCTGAAAGTCTTACACAGAAAAGAAGAATAACAGAAAAATCTGATACTGAAGAACCACGTTCTAATCACAAGTAAACGCAAACTATACTGCACTGACACAGAAGAATAGTACTGAAACCTCCTATTAACTGAAAACTTATAGACTTCACTGAGTTGGCATTTGGCAGTAGCTGAAACAGACGGAAAAACATCACTGAGTAAACAATATTGGCTAAAACTAAGATTTGTTAACATTTCTGATCAGACGCTGGTTAACACCTTCAGCCCGGACATTTCTATTCGCACTAACTCCAATTCAGCCTCCAGCAACAGGAAGCTGATCCCTGATCACATACCGGAGGACACATACTTGACACCAGGACATCTTCTATTCACAGCGACTCCAATCCAGCCTCCAGCGACAGGCAGCTGAACCCTGATCACCGGACGACACATTCTCGACCCCAGGCATCTTCTACTACTCCCTTCCAGCCTCTAGCAACAAGAAGCTGATGCCTATCGGACGCTGGAAAACGCCTTCAACCCTGACTGGACACTGGATGACACCTTCAACACTGACCAGACGCAGGGCGACACTTTCAACCCGGACCGAGGACACTTTCTCCACCCCAGACATCTTCTCCTTCCAGGCTCCCACTGACGAGCAGCTGCTCCATGACCAGATGCTGCCTTCTCGGAAACCTTCTAGACCTTCTACTCCTAGCCTTGTACCTGCAACAAAATAGGCAAACGAAAAATCAAAAGCAACTAAAAGCAGAAAAATTAGTAACTGAATCGAACCAAAACTTTAAATTCAAATCCTAGTTGGACAAGACTGGCAGGGAGCGGCAGGCGGGCGCGGACGCGGCGTCGCTCGTCCTCCTCTCCGGCCGCGGAGTCGGGTGCCTCTTCTTGCTAGCGCAGCCGCCTTCAGAGCTCTGAGCCCGACACCCCTGCTCTAGGACCTTGCAGAAGGAGTCGAACCCCGCGCTGTCGACGGACAGGCGGAAGTCGATGGCGCGCAGGAAGTGGCCCTCGAGGACCGCCATCTCGCCGGCACGGATCGCCCCTTCCGAGCTGTCCTGGAACACCCCGGCCCACCTCCTGGGAGGGTGGCCGCCGAACTTGGCGGCGAGGAGAACCGCAACGGCCACGAGGCGATGCGCCGTGGTCGGCTCAACCACGATCCCCGCCTCCCTGCCGGCGGCGCTGCGGATGAAGCGGGTGAGGTAGATGCCGGCGAGGACGAAGCAGGTGCCGTCGATCCGGACCATGCCCCGCTTCTCCGGCACCAACCGTGTCAGCAGATGGATCCGCTCCATGAAGATGCGGATGGGGACCTTGGGGGCGGCGCCGCCGCGGAAGGCGCGGACGAGGTCGGATTCGGCGGGTTGGGAGGCGGCGGCAGCGGCGCAGCGGCGGGCCTCCGACTCCACGAGGGCGGCGAGGAGGGGGAGGGATCGAGGGATCCCCTGGTCGTCCTCGCGGAGGAGCGGGGTGGCGACGGCGGCGGACATGGCGGCGGACATGGCGGCGGAGCGGACTGGGGGCTAGGGTTTCGCACGATTCGCTGGAAGGAATTGGTTGGGAGCTTGCGAATTGCGATCTGATCTGGCGCGAAAGCGAGAGGGGAGTCTTCCGTATGCGGGGATATGAAGCCGTATACCATACGCATACGCGTTTCTTGTACGCGGTACCATACGCGTTGCTTGTACGCGGGGTAGTTTCCTTTCTCGTTATTTCTTTCCTTTTTCTTTCACAGCTTTTCCGTTTCGGTTTTGGCAAGGAAAAATATGTTTGTGATTTCGTTGAGCTCTCCTGCCAATCCAAGAAAAACAAAAGTAGCATTACCCTTGTAACACTTGTACCAATAAATTGACATCATTTTGCAATTACATCTTTTTGCAATTTAAGAGAGAAATTGAAAACCAATGTAATTTAAGATAATTATCATGTCATGTCATGTCATGTATTACCCATACGGGATGATGCTGACAGAGTCCGAGAGGCTTCAAAGGGGAGATGAGTGGATAAGAAAATGGCTTCTCCCATAAGTTTGTTCCGAGAAAGCACATGTGCGAACTCATCATGGTTACATACGAGGATGTGCTGCTTCTCAAGCTGATGATGCTTGTGTAGTAACTGATAACATGGTCACTGTTATATACTGCTCCCTCCGTCTCTAAATGACTGTCTTTCTTACTTTCCGAGAAAAAACTGTCTATTTTTATTAAAAATATTAATTTTCAAGGTACATATTAGTATCGTTGGAAAGATCTTTTAGTCTAGTTTTTTAACAAATTTATTTGGAAATACAAATGTTGTACTTCCTTCGTTCCAAATTATAGTCGTTTTGTATTTTTTAGGTCATAGTCTTTTGTATGCACCTAGATAAACGCTATGTCTAGGTTCATAGCAAAATCTATGAATCTAGAAAACCCAAACGACCTATAATTTGAAACGGAGGTAGTACTTTTTTTTACAAATCGAGTCAAATTTGTGACACGCACACCAACGGCGACACTTAATAAGGGACGGAGGGGGTAGCTGCTAGAGTGCTGTGCAAGCGTTAGAGCAACTCCAAGAGACCTCTCTAAATCCTTCTTCATTGTTACTTTTAGAGATTTTGATTAAAAAGTTACCTTCCAACGGCCTTTCTATTTGGTTATTCAAACATAGTCACTCTCTATTCTGGATTTCTCGCTAGCAAAATATAGAAAAGAGAATAGCTCTCTAGAGTGCATGCAAGACATAGAGAAGCTGTTGGACAATATGAAGATATAGAAAACGATTTTTATGCAAATGACTCTTTAAATGATGATTTAGAGAATGATTTTTAGAGAGACTCTTGGAGATGCTCTTACGGTTAATTATAGCCATGCACGCAAACTGTACTCCTGTATTAACCATACGTCCAACAAATATACGATTCAATGCTTCAACAGTTCAACCTCATTTGATGCACGCTACATGTTTTTCTAAATTCAATTCTGCTTCAAAACGAAGCAACTATATGGGAGTGCATTGACAATGGCCACTTTGACTAGATCCGTCGGCTTTGTCGTCTTTACCTTACTTTAGCTTACAAAAACAAGATCAAGTTTCTAAGACTCTGTTTGTTTAGGGGGTTGAGGTGGGTTGGGTTGAAGCGGATCCAGTTGATCCCTTGTTGGTTAAAAAGCTAGGTGGGTTGGAGCCAACCCAGAAGGAAATATACCCGCGATATCCGGGTCGAGTGCATCCCACCAAATTGGTGGAACGCACTCGACCCACTTTCACGTCGTTGTGCTCCGTCTTGCATCCCAGCAGCAACAACGGGGCAGGCACCGAGCTAAGCCGTTACGAGTAGGAGGGTTCGGGAGGCCGGAGGCCGGCGCGACACGACCTCGGAGAAGGGCGGCGGCCGGGAGGAGGACCGCGCGAGTGCCGGCTCTGTGCATGGGGAGCGGCGGGGGAGGATGACGACTGTGCGAGGGCCCTGGCCGGTGGGGGAGGACGGCGACCGTGCGGCAATCCTGGTCGACAGGGGAGGACGACGGCCGCGAGCTCCGCAGGCTGCTCCGCCGGTGGCCATGAGCTCGAAGAAGGGCGGGGAAGGGCGGCGGCCGGGCGGAGGAGGACTGCGCTGAGGACCGGATGTGTCCGAGGACCGGTGGATGGTCGCTTCCTGGTGTGATGAGTGATTGACAACGTGGTGTGGATTGACGTTTGCCTTGGCTCAAGTATTGCGGGTGTAGAATGCGGCTTGATTGCATTGGTACAGGTGAAGAACAGGCGCGAAAGGTCTTAGCCATGGCGGCCTCCAGGGAATGGAGAGACAAGTACGCTTGGTTCGAGGAACCCGTTGGCCTTATGGATCAAGTGCGGTTCACATGGTAGCAAGAACGAGCAAGGCGGCGTGGATCCAGTGCGAGGTAGCGGCTCACAACCGAAGCTCGTACGCGGAAAAGAAGCCGGTCCAAGGTGGCGGTTAACAACCGAAGTTTGCACGCGGGGTTTGGTGGTTTGGCCAGAAGACCATCAGGTGGATGGTTTTCCTTGGTTTGGGCCTCAAAACCAAGGCCGAGGACTCGACGCGGCGTTCTGGGCCGTGGGCTGCCAGCCCAGCCTGCGGCGGTTTAACCGCCCCCCAGGGCCAGTTTAACCCCCCCCCCCCAAGGCAGCACCGAGAGGCGTCGAGGAGCTTCGATCCGGAGGACACGCGGCGTGATTGCAAGGGTTGCGTCGGAGGGAAGCAAACTTGCAGTGGAAGGTGTCCCAACTGGAAATATCTGTGTTCCAAATGTCAAATTTGCCCCTGAGGGGTATGTATCACTTAGGGGTAGTTGAGTCATTAGAGCACCACCACTTGGACTATAAATAGGACCCCTAGGGTTTGGTGGCTGCTATCTATCTCTCTAGGCTTTTATTTTCTTGCACTTGAACTATTTCCTTAGTTTTTCCCTTTCTAGTATTCCATAGGCTAGCAAGTGCTTCATCAGTGAAATCTTCAAGAGGGTAGGATGAGGGAGGATAGCTAGCATCTTTGTAAAGAAGTTGACCTCGTGATGTATGGAAGATTTAGCTTTTGCTCATCCTCTCTTGTGTGATTTCTTTGTTCATCCCGTGGCTCTTTTTGGTCACTTTGCAAGATTTTGATTCCTTGTGTTTGATGCTGTTTCTTTGTGGGATTGCTTAGGGAATTCACATATGAGGTCGTGGACACTCTTTTGCTGGTGATTAGCCCCCTCAAAACCAAAAGAATCGGTTCGGATTTGGGGATTTTTGGATGAACTTGGGGTGGATGTGTTCTTCACAAGATCTGAGATTTCGGGAGTTCTATTGAGTTAGAGGCCAAGATTTTTGGGGAATATACTATAATAGAGGTGTACATCATCTCCCCAAAGTTTCGTCTCAAGAGCTCAAGCCATTTGGAAGATCGACTCACGAGTTGACTTTTTTCCGAGGGCTCCCAGGCCAGGGAGGTTAAACAGCCCCCCAGGAGGTTAAACCGCCCCTAGGGAGGTTAAACCGCCCCTGGCTGAGAAGAGGTAGTTTTGTCTCGTTTTGGTTCAATTTCGATTCGATTTGCTCGATTTGTTTTCTGCTGCTGTGATCGTGTTCCTAGGGTCAGTAGCTTCTCAGTAGCTACGTGATCTTGGCAAGATCGTATTGCGAGGTTTTGGAGTTGAGTTGGGAGAAAAGCCAGATTCGTTGAGAAGAAATTTTTATCGGCTCCCATTCATTCCCCCCTCTCTGGTCGCCTAATCGGTCCTTCAATTGGTATCAGAGTTGGTTAAGGGTCTTTACGACTCTAACCAGTCTAAGATCCAAAGATGGCGCATCAAGATCGGGGTTCGGGTCCTCCGCACTTTGATGGGAAGAATTATCTGAACTTGGTTGCGTGTATGAGTGCTTTCTTGCGAGGCAAAGGAAAGTTGTTGTGGGATGTGACCAAAGATGAAAACTATGTCAATCCTACCAACTTAGATGCCCGGGATGCAAGAGATAAGTTTGAAGCAAACGCTAGGGCTGTGGAATACTTGTTTCGTGCTTTGTCGACTAAGGAGTTTGAGCGAGTTTTGGGCGAGGACCTAGCTAGCCAGATCTGGCAAAAGCTCAAGGTAGCCCATGGTGGTGATAGCCATATGAAGGCTAGGCTTTTCTCGGTGTATCGCAGAGAGTATGAGAACTTTGAGCAGTTGAAGGGTGAGTCGGTTGATGCTATGTTTCAGCGCTTTACTGCCATAGTCAACAACATGAAAGCCAACATTACCGCACTCCCTTACTCAGATCATGACAGAGCTTTGAAGCTCTTGCTTTCACTTGATAGATCCATGTGGGGTGCCAAGGTTGAGGCGATCATGGAGTCGGCTAACTATGAAACTTTGAAAGTTGATGAGCCTTTCTCCAAGTTGAAGTCTTCTGAGGTTGATAGACAGCTGATTGCCAAGGCTAAGAGTTCGACTGATCCCCATAGTCTGGCTCTAGTTGGTGGATCTGGTTATGGACATGCAAATACTTCCAAACACTTTGCCTTGTCTTCTCTTGTGTCTCTTCTAGATGAGGAGTATGAGGTGCTGAGCGAGGAGGATCTCGCGTTGCTGACCAGAATATTCGAGCGAATGTACCAGAACAGCAAGGGCTCGAGACGTGCGGCGAGTACGTGCTACAGGTGCAGCACGATGGGTCACCTCATCGCCGAGTGCCCGAAGGAGACCAAGAACGACTACAACCGCAAGCACCGACCGCGAGACGAGCGCAAGCACCGCTCCAAGGACAAGCACCGCTCCAAGCACAAGAACAAGGAGGACAACACCAATGTTGACGGCCATTATAACCTCATAGTGACCGTCAACATTTCGGTAAAATGAGGATTATCATACCATATTCCATACATAAAAGTATTTTCACTGACAAATTCCACAAGTTTTGGATGAGTTGTGCTTACAGGATGAACCAGGAGAAACAAGGGCCAAACCTGGCACAGAGCCAGGCCGGCCAGCCTAGGCCAGGCCGACCGGCCTCCCCTGGCCAGGTCTGGCCACGTCATTGATCCACAAGCCATGCCAAGTACCCAGGATGATCAAGCACCGTGCAAACAACGTCGGTTTGATCCAAGGACCCGGAAGGCCTAGAGATGAAAGCACATGGATTGAAGGGCCCACATCCTAGGATTCTCGGACAGCTTCAACTAAACGCAACCGTTACCAACCTTGGGAGAGCATCAGGACCGTTCCTGCAGAGGGCGGTGCCAAGTGGCACCAGGGCCAGGCCGGCCGGCCTAGCCCAGGCCGGCCGGCCTCCCTCTGTGGCCGCCACGTCTCCTCCTTCGCGTGAAGCTTAAGCAGAGCCTTGGCGTGCTAATGACGCTGACATCCACCCCCTGGAGGCTATAAAAGGAAGCTCATTCACCTTGGGAAGACACACACCACATATCTCAAGTCTTTACTTGAAGGGAGCTCAAGTACCTTTTTCATTTCTTAGATTAGGATTAGAGTTGGGAGTAGAGTCGAGTCGAGCTTAGCTCGGATCTTCGGAGTCTTCGGAGTTCTGGTAAAGCTCTTGTATCCTTTCCTTCCTTTGAAGAGTTTATTTATACAATTACTTTCTTATTTCAGAGCTTAAGTTATCTTTTATATTTCTCTCTTGCTCTTCTTTAAGAGTAAAGATCTTGCTCTCTTTAGAGCAAAGTCCTTTTCCCCTTTAGTATTAGTGTAGAGTTTAGTTTAGCTCTACCGGGTTTTATCTCGCGGGTTTGCTCGCCTTGACCGGGCCGTAAGACGCCTTAGGGAAGACGGGGATTTCTCTTGACAGGCCTCAAGAGAAATCTTAATCATCGAGTGCAGACGTGGTGTCTGGCTTGTTGATTAACTAGGAAGTGTGTTGCACCCCACGGTACAGCAGTGGTAGGCGGCAGGTGGTGACAGCCCTGTCCGTCCTTCGTAGTCCACCACGTTCGGGTGTATCCATAACAGTAGTGCTGAGCCCGAAGAACCCCCTCTCTCACCCCGTTCTGAGGTTCTCCCGTTCTAGCCGTCGAAGCGAGCTCTGTTCCCGGTATCTAAGCTAGGGTCTAGGCTAAGGCTAGAGTGCCTTTTGCTCTGAGTTAGAAAGAGTCTAGGTCCGGTCTCTCCCAACATCTTTCCTTTTCTTTAGAAATAGGTGCTCCGTGTGTCGCTGGTCTTTCAGACCTTCTATCCGGTTATTAACTTGACCATTATCCACCCAAACTTAGTGTTTGTGCCCCTAGGTTTGTGGCCTGATATTTCTGGCAAGATATATCATTTCATTCTTCAATACACTTTAACCATCTGCTTCCCTGCGGAAATATAAATACGATACCCTGGGGTAACTCCCGAGGTGAAGTGCTACAACGAGATATATTCTGTACGCTTGCAGAATTAATTTTGCATACAACGACATATATCTACGCACTCTTGAGCGTTGCTAAAACGTGACGCTAAGGAGTGCCAACAACCAACATGTCGTCAAGCTCGAGCTCGAGCAGCGAGGATGAAGACCGCGGCCACCGCAAGGAGAAGAAGCACATGAACCGCAACTTCAACGGGCTTTCCTGCGCCGCTATGAACTTCTGCACCATGGCGCATAACTCCAACAACAAGAACGACTCCGACTCCGAGGACGAGGCCACCTCTTTGCATAAGGAGATTGCTAGGCTAGAAGAGTTGGTCGATAATCGTGATGATGTGCTTAGAAAGACCAACAAGGAGAAGAGAGAATTTAGGTCTTTGCTTGGAGAGTCTAAGGATAGAGTTGCTGAGCTTGAGGCCTTACTTTCTGAGACTGGAAAGAAGGCGATGGAATTTGAGTCATTGCTTAGTGAGTCAAACAAGAAAGTGGCTGAGCTTGAATCTGGATTGGCAAATGCTAGAACTGAGATAGGTGTGTTGAAAGATGCTCCCATTGTTTCTGATGAAATTGAATGTTCTGTGTGTGATGTGCATCTTGCTGATTTGGTTGCTCTTAAAGATAAACACATGACATGCCTTGATGAACTAGAAGGAGCTAGGGTTGAGATTGTAGAGTTGAAGTCTAGATCTTCTTTGCTAGGTGTTTGTACTTCATGTCCTACTTTACATGCTCTGTTGCTTGAATCTCGTAACATGATTAGTTCGCTTGAGGCTCAATTGAAATCTCCTATTGCAAATTCTTGCTCTGCTTGTGATGTTGTCGCTTTGAAAAATGTTGAGCTTGCACAATATGTTGAAAACTTGCAAGATGAGAATGATGAGTTGCGACAGTGTTTGGGTTTGTTATAGGGTCGCGAGCCACAGCTTAAGATGTTGATTGCTGGTTTTAAGAGAGCTGATGGTCGTGGTCTGGGTTCTGAGAAAGCTGGTGAGAGTAGTGGTGAGAAAGAGAGAGAACCAAAAAACTCCACCATTTTGACACCCCCACAGAAAGCCATTCTCAAGAACAACTTCACACCCAAACCCAACCACCTGTTAAACAAGCTTGATACCACTCCTGATCCTCCCAAGTTTCCCCCAAAGACAAACAATTTTCAGAAGAGAGTAACCTTTGTGAGGAGTGGGGTTTACCAGAAGAGAGAGCCGAGAGAAACCCCAAAGCCAATGCCTGTCCGCTTCCACTGTGAGCATTGTGGAAGGGATGGACACATTGAGGAGTTTTGCTGGAGGAAGAAGAGAGAGGTGAGACGAGAGAAGGAGTTGGGTAATAAGGACAGGTACTACTCTTCCTATAGTGTGCCTGTGTCTCATTCACCCTTGCCTAGGAGAGAGGCTTTTGTGCATACAGTTCCTTCTGTGAGTAGTCGTGGTGTTCCAGCTCGTGGTGAGTTTGCCAGGCGGCCTCCTGCTCGTGGTCAGTTTGGTTTAGGGAGGTTCGACCATAGCTTTGAGGCGAGGAGAGAGTCTAGGCCGCGTTTTCCCCCGCGTGGTGCTAGTGGTTCGACGGTGAGATACGAGAGGGTTTCACAGAGTAACGTTGATTTTGCTAACCCCTCTTTTGAACAGATGGCCCGACACTGGTTTAACTCTTTTTGTGCTAACCCCAGTGTCGAGTTGTTTGCCCATTCTCGTTCTCGCTTTTGATTGTGCAGGTGGGAGGCATGGAGAACTTTTGGTTGATGGTTCTCCACACCTCCTGGATGGCCCCGATGTGGCCTTTGTACACTTTGTGTTGTGCGTATATATTTTGTACACACTTGTGCTCACTTGTGTATCTATGGCATGTTTTGAGTTGTATCTTGCCTTTTGGGTTACATTTTGCTCGTTTGAGACTTCTATTTCTTTTGTTTTGTGATGGAGCTTTCCGTTTCCTTTTATACATCGTTTTCGAGTTTTCTTTTGCTAGGCATCTTTGGTTGAGGGGGAGCTTGTCTTTATTTAAGGAGGAGAAATTGCAAAAGTTGATATGAGAAGGAGAAAACCTTGCTTATAGCCTTTGGATTGCATGAGTTTGTGAGTTTGCTGTGTTGGCACTTCGGTTGAGCATATCATGGGGAGTTTGATGGTTGAACCTGAACCTTGGATTTGCATTTTGGTTGCACATTCCAGGGGGAGCTTTGTATTTATGCTTTGATCATGCTTGTGCATTGGCTTTTGAGAGATTCTTGAAATCTTTGAACTCTTTGGATTCGAGTCCCTTGCTTTGTCGTGAGCCTTTCTGAGTTGAGTTTTGGAGTCTTTGTTGTAGCATATGTATACTAGTGTATCTTTGATGTATATTTATCCATCTTTTGTATCTTGATGTATAGTTTTCATCTTTGCATCTTGTGATATATCATGCTGCATTTGTATCATATCTTAGGATGAGCTTCTCCTATATGCAGTGATTGCTACAACTTGCTACATTTTAGAGTTTAGGCAGGCTGGCTAGGGATTGATTGTATGGTTGGCTACGCTCTTGGTGGTTTTGATATATATTCTTTTGAGATAGCCAATCTTTTGAAGTAAAATGACAAACTGAACTTAAACTCTTTTCACCCATGAGTAAATGTCTTTGCATGTCTTGTTTGAGCCGAAATGGCTATATCTTGCTTAAGATCATGCTAGGATGTGATGTTCTTTTCAATTGGGTCAGAGACCTTTGTCATTGTGAATGTTTAGCCCATGTTTTACCTTGTGGAGGGGCATAAGCTTCTTTTTGTCGCAAAGACATTTCATGTACCATGCTTAATTAGAAAAACTTGAAAAATGAGATGTCTATGCATGAAAGAAGAAAAAGATACATTTGAGAAAAATGTATGCTCATGTCTCTATGCTTTCACCATTGCACACACTTGCACACATGGGTGCTAAGCGGTTGCATGTTGTTTGCCAGAGAAGTCTCCCTTGAGAAGTGAACACATGGCTCCGTGCTTTGACATGACATGAGATAGAATTTGGGCGTTTGTAATGATCTTTTGTCAAGAATACTTGTCCTTGCATAATCTTGGTGAGATGAAGTTTATTTGTGCTTGAATGATCCATGCTTAGGACTTTGCTCATGTGGTGACTTTTTGATAAAATTGAACAATTTGATCATGGTTGTGTCAATTGGCTATATGTCTTTACCTTCTTGATGGCAATGCCCGTGTAAACATGATGAACTATCTAACTTGCCTCTTCTCTAACTTGTAGCACTTTGTATTGCTCATTGTATATTTGAGAAGCTTGTAGTTGCATCTTTTGCATTTTTTGCCTTGATTTGTGCATTGTCAACAAGGGGGAGAGTTTCTGGAGATTTTCTGAAAGGGGAGAGTTAATTCTGAAGGGAAGGAAAACACGCACTTTTTGAAAGTTTTGCGAGCTTTGTGTGCTGGAACTTCCTAGGGCGGTTTAACCGCCCCCACTGGGCGGTTTAACCGCCCCTGTGCAGTGAGCACATGGTTTGTGAGGATTTGAACCATTTTCGACACATTTTCGCACGCACAAGTTCACTTGTTCAGGTGGAGTTTGCATCTATGTAGGGGGAGTGCTTTGTGTTTCCTGAGAAGTGATTTGGAGATTTGTGGGTCGTGCTTTGTGATTTGCTCTTTTGCCGATGGTGTTGAGCCCTTTCGCTTCTTCTTGAAGGGTCGGCGTTTTCTGGAGCTTTCCCTTGTGAGTGACTTTGTTCTCGGCTTGTTCTTGCTTTTAGTCACTTGGTTGAGCTTTGTTTTTAGTTTCTTTTCTGTTTTCCTTTGATACCTATCATGATTGTGTGTGTTGTCAATGCACTCATCAAGGGGGAGATTGAGGAATGGATGTGTCCGAGGACCGGTGGATGGTCGCTTCCTGGTGTGATGAGTGATTGACAACGTGGTGTGGATTGACGTTTACCTTGGCTCAAGTATTGCAGGTGTAGAATGCGGCTTGATTGCATTGGTGCAGGTGAAGAACAGGCGCGAAAGGTCTTAGCCATGGCGGCCTCCAGGGAGTGGAGAGACAAGTAGGCTTGGTTCGAGGGACCCGATGGTCAGATGGATCAAGTGCGGTTCACATGGTGGCAAGAACGAGCAAGGTGGCGTGGATCCGGTGCGAGGTAGTGGCTCACAACCGAAGCTCGTACGCAGACGAGAAGCCGGTGCAAGGTGGCGGCTAACAACCAAAGTTTGCACGCGGCGTTTAGTGGTTTGGCCAGAAGACCATCAGGTGGACGGATTTCCCTTGGTTTGGGCCTCAAAACCAAAGCCAAGGACTCGACGCGGCGTTCTGGGCCGTGGGCTGCCAGCCCAGCTTGGGGCGGTTTAACCGCCCCCCTCCCTGGGCAGCACCGAGAGGCGTCGAGGAGCTTCGATCCGAAGGACACGCGGCGTGATTGCAAGGGTTGCGTCGGAGGGAAGCAAACTTGCAGTGGAAGGTGTCCCAGCCGGAAATATCTGAGTTCCAAATGTCAAATTTGTCCCTGAGGGGTATGTATCACTTAGGGGTAGTTGAGTCATTAGAGCACCACCACTTGGACTATAAATAGGACCCCTAGGGTTTGGTGGCTGCTATCTATCTCTCTAGGCTTTTATTTTCTTGCACTTGAACTATTTCCTTAGTTTTTCCCTTTGTAGTTTTCCATAGGCTAGCAAGTGCTTCATCAGTGAAATCTTCAAGAGGGTACGATGAGGGAGGATAGCTAGCCTCTTTGTAAAGAAGTTGACCTCGTGATGTATGGAAGATTTAGCTTTTGCTCATCCTCTCTTGTGTGATTTCTTTGTTCATCCCAGTGGCTCTTTTTGGTCACTTTGCAAGATTTTCGATTCCTTGTGGTTGAGGCCGTTTCTTTGTGGGATTGCTTGGGGGATTCACACATGAGGTCGTGGACACTCTTTCCCTGGTGATTAGCCCCCTCAAAACCCAAAGAATTGGTTTGTATTTGGGGATTTTTGGATGAACTCGGGGTGGATATGTTCTTCATGAGATCTGAGATTCCGGGAGTTCTACTGAGTTAGAGGCCAAGATTTTTGGGGAATATACTCTAATAGAGGTGTACATCATCTCGCCAAAGTTTCGTCTCAAGAGCTCAAGCCGTTCGGGAGATCGACTCATGAGTTGACTTATTCCCGAGAGCTCCCAGGCCAGGGAGGTCAAACCGCCCCCCACGAGGTTAAACCGCCCCTAGAGAGGTTAAACCGGCAGCATTTGCTCTTCGGCAAACTTTCATCTCATAATTTCCATGCTACGGATCATCTTCCAGACTTCATTCTCATGATCCTTATTTTGCCAGAGTAGCATTTGGTGTTAAGCATGAGATAAGGGGAATTCAGGGTACGAAATGAGGATTTTTCGACAATTTTCGAAAAAGATGAAAAGAATAGAAGGTTTCAAGCTTTCTAATGCATATGGGCTGTCTTATATGATGCTAAGAATTTATTTACGGCTCTGATACCACCCTGTGGGGACCCCTTGGCCAGGACGTCCCTCGATCACCCGTATCAGTCCCTGGATCAGTACGCTGATACGGATTTCGACACAGATTAGTGTCAGAAGCGGTAAATGACGTATAAATTAAAATAACTATATACCATTTTCACTAGCGGAGCGCGGGCGGGCACTCATTCCTCAGTTGGAATGAGCTGTAGCACCTCACACCCCTGGAGTTCTAACCTGTATGACAATGAAAGCAAGAGTGAGTATTCAGAGTTGAATACTCAGCAAATCTCACAAATTCAATAACATAATTATAAATTAAAAGAATATAAATGTTGGGCCTGGAGGGGCACTTCCTCCCTGCCAGTCCCGACATTAACCCCAGAACCCAGTCATCGGCACTCCTGCCGTCCGGGTTTCCCATGCAGTAAAGGAAATCTAATCAGTGGGGGCTTTGACTAAGTGGACTCATTCCGGAGTCACGGCTATCAAGATAGATTTTATACTCTGCAGAGGTCGTACTTATCTACCCCGCATTCGGTCGGTCCCTACCTTCGTCAAGATAGGTACTGCCCAACGAGACTCGTACCCACCGGTGACCATCGCTGGTCAGCATTCCCTAGGTCCAGCCACAGGTAATACTGGGCGCTAAGCAGGGGCCACTAATCATCCGCCTCGCGGATGCTGACCCGGGTCTGTAAACGCATTAATTAGGGCCCTCGGCCCTCAGGGTCTCCGACCCTGTATCCTAGTCGACCCGTGCCGCCCAGTCCCAGTCCTCTGCCTGGGGCTGTCTCCAGCATACCCGTTCCCGACTTGGTGCGTGCCCGACTCGGCACCAGGCGCTACCCAGTTCGCCGGTCGGCACTCTGCACCAATCATACGGCTCCTTGGGCTGGGTTACTAAGTTCCGCTGGTGGGGTGTGAATCAAGGCCTCACATAAATAGGCACTCCCGTAGGCTATGCCTTTTTGGCATGCGGGGTTGTACTAGGCACTAGAAAGACTCTCCCATGAACCGGTCCTTAGCTGAGATCAGAGCGGCTCTTAGGATTCTCCTAGCGAGGCCATCCGTCCACTCCCAATCATAAAGCATCTACATGGCGAAGCTAGGCTTCCACCCACGTGAAGCCTCCTTACAGCTTATGCCGCGAGAATGGTAAACTTTAATTATTGGGTGATATTATTGGTGAGACTTGCCTTCATTGTCGGTCCTTAGACGTTCTGTACGCGGGCGTGAACTGTATGTTGACCGGGCGGGCTTCGGGCCTTCTGGAGCTTCGGCGTCTCGTCGGGCCCGGTCAGGCTATCGAGCAATAAAACACATAAAATAACATCAATATATCAATCAATGCCTATAGATTAGAAAGAGAAAGGGAAGATAGATACTTCGGGACGTACCTACGGATCCGGATGGATTTATTGACGGATTACCCTTTAATTATTTAATAATAATTAACGGGTAGGATGATGGGGCTTAGGAGGGGTTTAGCCGGTGGGGTGGCTTCTAAGTGTGGGAGAAAGGGCTAGGGATAATTATTCTGGGAATTACTGGATATCTAAATAATTCCCGAATAATTATATTAATTATTTAGAAATAGGTTTCTAAATAATTAAGGATATTGGATTGAGTTTCAAATAATATTCCGGAAAATTATATTAATAATTTTCCAGGAATATTATGGGCGGCATGACGGCTAGGGTTGGTGGTCGTTACGATACGGTTTTACCACCAACATTCCGTCACATTTCAGGCTCATCTTGCTCATAACAAAGTAAAATTGATTATTTCTAATGAGTTCCACAAGTTTTGTATAATTTGTGAGTGCAGGAGCAAGCAAGCAAAAGAGGAGCCAGAATTGACACAAAGCCAGGCCGGCCGGCCTATGCCAGGCCGGCCGGCCCCCTTCTGTGGCCAACTGCCACGTCCTTGATCCAGATGATCACAAACACAAGTCAGATGATCATGAGACGTGCGATCAACGTCGGTTTGATCCAAAGAACCGAAAGGCCTAAGCTACATTTGCATGGATTGAAGGGCCCACCAACATGGGATTCTCGGACAGCTTCAATCCAACGCAACCGTTACCGACCTCAGGGTGCAATCCAGAGCGTCCCCGAAGAAGGCGGTGCCACGGGGCAGCAAGGCCAGGCCGATCGGCCTGGCCTAGGCCGGCCGGCCTCCCCCAGAGGCTGCCACATGTCCCCCTTCGCGTGGCAGTTAAGCAGAGCATTAGCTTACACTTGACGCATGCAACCGCCCCTGGAAGCTATAAAAGGGACCCTTCCTCACCTTGAGAGATCATCCATCAATTCATCCAAAGGAGAGAAGAGTAGCTTAGTGAGTTTGAGTTCTCATCTTTAGAGTAGAGTAGGGAGAGAGTGGGTGAGTTGCTCGGGTGATAGCCGAGCTTTGTAGAGAGAGTCCAGGATTTCTCTCTCGGTCTCGTCTCGACATATCTGCCCCCGAGGAATATATTCAGGAGTTATCTTCAGTAAGTCCTCGGTCCTTTGTCTTTAGTACTTCGCTAGTTTACAACTTACTTTCAGCAAGTTATCATATTTATCATTGATCTGCGGGTACCTAAGTCTGCGCGAGTGACAGCGACTCTTGTTTGGGGTTTCCTCTATAGCCCTTCGTGTTGGGTGGAGGTCAGTGACTGAAAGCTTAGGCATGGTGCCTGTGCTGGCTAGTCATCTCAGGTTGTGTTGTACCCCACGGAACTGCAGTGGTAGGCGGCAGGTGGTGACAGCCCTGTCCGTCCTTTGTATTCCACCACGTTCGGGTGTACTCATAACAGTAGTGCTGAGCCCGGAAGAACCCCTCTCTCACCCCGTTCTGAGTTCTTCCCGTTCTAGCCGTCGAAGCAGATCAGGTTAGGTATCGATAGTTTGTCTGGGGTAACGAGTAGCTAACTAAAGTCAAGCTCTCTACCCATTTATCCTTTTTCTCCTTGGTGGATCCGGTTAGAAAAGTTCTAGGCTAGTCGCGTCTACCGTTCCTTGGATTCGATATCCAGGTTCTTACTCCCCTGGTGAAAGGCTACATCGGACTCCGTGCGCTTGCGGATTTTAGTTAGGCTAAGGAGTGCCAACAAGCTTTTCTGGCGCCATTGCCGGGGAGCGGTAGCAACACTAGTGTAGGATCTTTTTAGCCGTACACTTTTACCCCCATAACCATCTACCACATGGAGTTTTCTCCTAGTTACCCGACGGTTCCATCTAGCGAGTATTTGGAACCGCCTTCATCTTGCCACCTCATACCACCTCATGGCTTCGAGATCCGTCCCAGTCTCGTTGCCATGGTTCGTGCACAGTCTTTCGGTGGAACGAAGGACGAAAGTCCCTATGCTCACTTGCAGGTTTTCGAGGGGAATTTCTCTCTTCTGATTATACCCGGCGTAAACCAAGACACTATCCGATGGAAACTTTTCCCATTTTCTCTGATGGGAAATGCAAAATCTTGGTACGACCGGACTGCAAGGGGATTTAGCGAAGATTGGATCAAGTTGAAGGACGAGTTTTGTCTGTTCTTTTACCCTGTCTCCAAGATCTTGAAACTCAGAGTTGAGTTGATGACATATCAGCAAGGCAATGAGTCACTTGGAGCCACGTGGGAGCGGTTCATAAAATTGGCCAACTCAGGGCCACCGCATAACATTCCAGAGGAAATGCTTATGCAGCATTTTGTTGGTGCATTGAAGCCGGAGAGTGCACAGTTCTTGAACATCACCTCCGCAGGGTCAGTGCTATACAAGACAGTGGATGAGGTACGAGAAATCTTGGAAAAGGTTCTCAACTCTACCGAGTACACTGGCGTCTTCGACGACCCACCAACACCACCAACAACCCCCACAGACAAACAGCCACTACTCGCCCTCACATTCGATCCGCCTCCTCCGATCATAGAGGAAGTGCTCGAACACCCCAAGTCCTCAGACCATGAAATTATTCTTGACGATCTGCCGCACTTCATTCCCGAGCTCTTTACAGAAGAAGAGTACTTGGAGATCGGCAATACATCACGTATGCCCATGGAACAAGTGTGCGCAAGTTCAAGGTCTAAGGCGTTCATTCCAGAAGCCGTACCGCAGATCGAGGGTTTATCTGCGATCATGAGCAAGGAATGGACGGAGGAAATTGAAAGTTGCAAAGACATCATCCGAATTACCCGCAACTTCATAGTACTCCATTGCGCTATTGAGGGAACTGACTCTCAGGAAGTTGCCTACGACCTGAAGGTCGGGAGTAATATCATATCAAGTGCACTCGCATCACAAGTGCAACCAGATGAACCCCGGTCCTTCTCCCGTAAGCACCTCAAGTGGATCGACGGCCAGATGATGGAATGCAGAGGAATCATCCGTGTTGTGCCCGTACACATGGGACGCAACAGGATTTTCCTAGACTTCCACATTTTCGATATCCCTAGAGGTGACAACTTCTTCCTGATCGGACAGCCAATAGAGCACCTTGCCAACCCGAACCATGATCGAGCCACGATACAGTTCAAGGTTGGTAAAGAGATCATCCCGATCAGCCTCGTGCGATCAATAAACACTATCGCAGAGGCCCGATCCGAGACAGACCCAGTGGAGAAAGCAGTTAGCTCCGCTCAAGAAGAGCAAGCTCAGTCCTCACAGGCTGAAGAGGCTAACCATTTCATCCAAGAGGCAGAAACAGACGGTTTTATAAAACTCGACGAGGAAGAAAAGCCACAACACCCCCCTCCTGAGTTGAATCCGCTGCCTCCTGGACTTAGATACGTTTTCCTCCACAATGACCGATGCTCGCCAGTCGTCATCAGTGACAAACTGACAGAGAATGAGACTCGGCAGCTTATCACAGTCCTAGAGAAGCACCGGTCTGTCTTCGGGTATTCTCTACAGGACTTGAAGGGGATCAACCCCAGCTTATGCACCCATCGCATACCTATGGAGCCGGACCATACGCCGTCTAGAGAACATCAACGACGACTGAATGATGCGATGAGGGAGATAGTCAAGAAAGAAGTGTTGAAGCTTCTGCACGCGGGTATAATCTACCCCGTGCAAGACAGTGAATGGGTCAGCCCAGTTCAAGTTGTGCCGAAGAAGGGTGGAATGACAGTTATCCAGAACGAGAAGAATGAACTTATCCCTCAGAGGACCATTACTGGATGGAGGATGTGTATCGATTACAGGAAGCTTAACAAAGCTACCTGTAAAGATCACTTTCCTCTCCCCTTCATCGACGAAATGTTTGAGCGGTTGGCAAACCACTCATTTTTCTGCTTCCTTGATGGATACTCTGGTTATCATCAAATTCCCATTCATCCCGATGATCAGAGCAAGACTACCTTCACCTGCCCCTACGGAACATTCGCCTACAGGCGGATGTCTTTCGGCCTATGCAATGCACCTGCTTCATTTCAGCGGTGTATGATGGCGATATTCTCTGACCTGATCGAACAGATCATGGAAGTATTCATGGATGACTTTACCGTCTATGGTAAAACCTTCGATAACTGTCTTGAGCACTTGGAAAGAGTTCTCAAGAGGTGCGAAGAGCATCACCTTATCCTAAATTGGGAAAAGTGCCACTTCATGGTCAGAGAAGGAATTGTGCTGGGACACAAGGTGTCAGAAAGAGGAATAGAAGTTGACAAGGCAAAAATAGAAGTTATCGAGCAACTACCACCCCCGACGAATGTCAAGGGTGTGCGAAGTTTTCTGGGTCATGCTGGCTTTTACCGAAGATTCATCAAGGATTTCTCTCGGGTAGCCAGACCTCTTACAAGCCTCCTGGCTAAAGAAGCACCCTTCAACTTCGACGAAGATTGCCTTCTCGCCTTCTACACCCTCAAGAAGGCACTTATCTCAGCTCCCATCATACAACCGCCCGATTGGAATCTTCCATTCGAGATCATGTGCGACGCTAGCGACTATGCAGTCGGGGCAGTGCTCGGTCAATGCAAGGATAAACAGCATTACGCTATATCTTATGCAAGCAAGACATTGACCGGAGCTCAGTTGAATTACGCGACAACGGAGAAGGAACTCCTGGCAGTGGTGTTTGCCATGGACAAGTTCAGATCTTACTGGGTTGGTGCCAAAGTGATAGTATACACAGACCATGCTGCACTAAAGTACCTATTGACCAAGAAAGATGCCAAGCCACGACTCATCCGTTGGATTCTGCTCCTTCAAGAGTTTGATCTAGAAATACGAGACAAGAAGGGGACAGATAATTGTGTGGCAGATCATCTCTCAAGAATGCAGGTTCAAGGGTCGGATCTTCCGATCAATGACTATCTCAGAGATGATACTCTCCTCAAGGTCACCACATCCAGTCCATGGTACGCAAACTTGGTAAACTTCATGGTGACTGGATATGTGCCTCCAGGAGAAGACAAAAAGAAGCTAATCTACCTCAGTAGATTTCACCTTTGGGATGACCCCTATCTGTTCAAAGTTTGTGCTGACGGGTTACTCCGACGATGCATCCCTCATGAGGAAACACATAAGATCCTTGATCGTTGCCATTCATCACCGTACGGAGGACACTACGGACTTTTCCGAACCCATGCAAAGGTTTGGCAGAGTGGATTCTTCTGGCCAACCATGTATGGAGACGCTAAGGAATTCGTACGGAGATGTGCCAGGTGTCAGAGACACGGGAATATCAACGCCCGTGATGCTATGCCACTGCAAAATAACCTTCAGTTGGAGATTTTCGACGTGTGGGGAATAGACTTTATGGGTCCTTTCCCTGCATCCGAGCAGTGTGAGTATATCCTGGTGGCAGTCGATTATGTTTCCAAATGGGTGGAGGCACTTCGGTGCACGGCAGCCGACTCGAAACATTCAAGGAAGATGTTCGAAGAGATCATCTTTCCCCGTTTTGGAGTACCTCGAGTCGTGATCAGTGATGGAGGATCACACTTCATCGACAACACGTTCCGGAAGTGCCTAAGCGACTTAGGAGTAGACCACCGAGTGGCTACACCTTATCACCCCCAGACCAGCGGGCAAGCAGAAACATCAAACAAACAAATCAAGAACATTCTGCAGAAGACGGTCAATGCAATGGGGACAGGGTGGAAGCGAAAATTACCGGAAGCACTTTGGGCATATAGAACAGCGTTCAAAACACCGATAGGGATGACTCCCTACCAGCTGGTATATGGCAAGACATGCCACTTACCAGTTGAGCTAGAATTCAAGTCCCATTGGGCGATCAAGAGGTGGAACATGGATCTCCAGACGGCCGGACTCAAAAGAAGAATGCAATTGGCCGAGCTGGATGAATGGAGGGAAAAGGCCTACCACAATGCCAAGCTATATAAAGAAAGAACAAAAAGATGGCATGACAAGCGCATCAAGATCAAGCATTTCAAAGCGGGAGATCAGGTATTACTCTTTAACTCCCGCATTCGCTTGTTTGGTCATGGTAAGCTTAGAAGTAAGTGGGAAGGTCCTTTTAGAGTCTTAGATGCCGCCGATCATGGCGCGATAACCCTCTAGGATAATGACGGAAATACTTTCAAGGCCAATGGCCAAAGATTGAAAATATTTCTCGAATCCGAAATGTCGTAGCTCAGAGAGATGGACGTCTACGAGCTAACCGAGATACCTAGTCCAGGTCCGGGCGGGACCTAAAAATGACCCTTATCTAGGATAGATTTCCCTTTCTATTTTTCTTTTCCTTTTCTTAAACTTTTTCTAGCCAAACCACAAAGATTTTCTGGTAGAAGAGCAAAGGAAGCATGCACAAAAAATTTTGTGGGCTCTCGGGACAAGGCCAGGCCGGCCGGCCTCACCCAGGCCGACTGGCCCAGCCAGGCCGGCCAGCCCCACCCAGGCCGACCGGCCCAGCACCAGCACGACTCGAGACGCTCCTCGTTTGAATGAGTCTCGGTGCTATCCTTTCCGAGAATCTGTGGGGTTTCGAAGGGAGGAGCGTCGTTTTAAAACGAAAGGCCCCCGCTCTTCTTCTCCCTCAGAACACTCGAGCCTTCTTCTCCAGAAACGTTCCTTCCTTTGAGAGATCTCAGCCATGGCCTCGCAATCCAGCCACCACGACTCCAACTCGGCCTCTCACGGCAGCCGTTCCCCGTCCGAGTCCTTGAAAGGGACACCGGGATCCTCCAACTCCAGCAGCGTCCAAATCATTGAGAGGGCGGCGTTCGTCGACGTCGTCACAGCGCAGCCGGAGGCCCGGCGGCCACACTCCTAGGCCGATCGGCCTGGGGCAGGCCGTCCGGCCTCCCCTCGCCGCCTCTCTGGCTCGCCTTTGGGCAGGGCCTCCCTCCGTGATCCTCAGGAGGAGGGTCAGGGGAGTTCGCAGCCCAAGACGCCCCGAAGGCCAACCACGGGACTTTTGTCCCCGAAAAAGGCCATCGGGAAGCGCCCCGTCTCCTCGCCGCTCAAGAAGGAGATCGTGCCGCTCTTCATCTCCACCTCACCGGGGTTCTCACCGCAGTACACCCCGGGGAGTCCTAGCCCTCCACGCCGGGAAGGGCCAGGCATCGGGAAGGGGCTTTTCTTAGCCCCTAAGAAGCCTGACGAGGGGAGGAAGCGTTTCATGACGCCCCCTCCGATCCAAGGACCTCCCGGACTGATGGAGTGGTTCGACGAGGAGGAGGAGGAGGAGGAGGACGTAGAGGTGCTGAGGAGGAAGCTCGCCGCGCTGCAGCTGAGGGTCAACAATATGGATGAGCGCGTGGCGGAGGCGGTGATCGGGCAAATGGAGGCCGATGATAAGATAGAGATCCTTCGCAAGGCGATGGCCTCCAAGGTCAAGCGCCTCGCGAAGGCAACCGGCAATGAACACCTCTACCGCCCAAAGGAGGATTAGTTAGGATTAGAATTAGTTTAGAATTTTGGGTGCTAGTTTAGATTTCCCTTTTTGATTTCTTTCATTCATTTTTCCTTGTATGCAGCACCCCCACATTTGTTTTCCCTAAGTTTGAATGAAATAAATTGATTTATTTTAAAGAAGAGGCTCATATATAAAAGAAAAGAATAAAATGAATGGTTGGTGCACACTTGTGTGCCAACCAAACCCTCGGACTAATTTTTCAGTGAAGCACGCAGAAAAACGATGTACAGGAGTTGTACTGGTCACTGGCCAAGGCACGACTAGACTTGGCACAATGCCAGGCCGGCCGGCCCCATGCTGAAGCCGTTCGAGGAGATCCCGTGCCCACTGCGTAATCTCGCGAATCACATGAACGGGAAACCTGAATCGGGACGTTTGGCTGCAAGGCCAGGCCGGCCGGCCTCTACTGGGCCGATCGGCCTGGGCCCGTGGCCAACATCGTCGACTCGACTCCAGGACACGGTTTGCAACCCCTACATTTGCCCTCTTCGTGATTTTGATCCAAATAAAATTCCTGGCTAAATAATGTTTAAACTTGATCAAAATTCATGAAATTGAACCCCTATGCATGACACCTTGGATACACTTGTGATATTTCATGAGAATGTATTTCATTGCCTTGGAACTTTCATTAGGATCGCCTGACTCTCGTTAATTGATTCTTATGATATAATGATTTGAGAAGTTGAGCCATCCGATTCAAGGTTTTGGAGATTGTTTTTGAAAATAAAATTTAAGGCAACCCTTGTTATCATCAACTTGAAATGTCCTATCCAGAGCCATATACCAAGTTCAAGTTGAAACTTCTACATAGCTACCTTCTAAATTTTGAGCTTGCTCGAATTACTTGCCTTCAAGTTCGTGCTATCTTGTTCATCATGGCCATACACGTACGTGAGCACAAATAAAGTCCAAATTGTCGAAAGCTCCTCATCCCCCTGAAAAAAAAAGATGATGAAGAAAGGAATGATACACTCCTTATCTTCAGAAGAAAAAGAAAAGAGAAAGAGAGAAAGAGAAAGGGGAAAGATGAAAGATGCTTGAACAAGGACTCAACCATCAAAGTACACATGCACTTGGCCAAGATGTATGAGTAGTAGGAATGATTAGACAAGTTCTTCGATCTCGCAAAATAAATAAAGAAGAGTGAGCAACATCTCCACAACTCCACCATATAAAATAGAGAGGCTTGATTCTAAGCCCAGGTGAGGATTTAAACACTATGAGTGATTGAGAGATGTTGAGAAATAACAAGGGAATGCCTCGTTTTCATTATAAAATTATCAAAAACTCCAAATGCCAAGAGGAAGAAGTGCTCGACCAATCAATGAGTTGTTCTAAGACTCAATTGATGAAGATGAGGGTGTTAGCCACCAGAATCCAAGGTATGAAAGAAAACTCAGAAATATGACTTGTGTATACCTTGAACTCATGACCCTGACCTTGCGAAAGTCCCGGTTGTTTAATTCACTCTTTGCTAAGGGACTAGCAAAGTTTAGGTAGGGGGGCGTGTTGGTGGTCGTTACGATACGGTTTCACCACCAACATTCCGTCACATTTCAGGCTCATCTTGCTCATAACAAAGTAAAATTGATTATTTCTAATGAGTTCCACAAGTTTTGTATAATTTGTGAGTGCAGGAGCAAGCAAGCAAAAGAGGAGCCAGAATTGACACAAAGCCAGGCCGGCCGGCCTATGCCAGGCCGGCCGGCCCCCTTCTGTGGCCAACTGCCACGTCCTTGATCCAGATGATCACAAACACAAGTCAGATGATCATGAGACGTGCGATCAACGTCGGTTTGATCCAAAGAACCGAAAGGCCTAAGCTACATTTGCATGGATTGAAGGGCCCACCAACATGGGATTCTCGGACAGCTTCAATCCAACGCAACCGTTACCGACCTCAGGGTGCAATCCAGAGCGTCCCTGAAGAAGGCGGTGCCACGGGGCAGCAAGGCCAGGCTGATCGGCGTGGCCTAGGCCGGCCGGCCTCCCCCAGAGGCTGCCACCTGTCCCCCTTCGCGTGGCAGTTAAGCAGAGCATTAGCTTACACTTGACGCATGCAACCGCCCCTGGAAGCTATAAAACGGACCCTTCCTCACCTTGAGAGATCATCCATCAATTCATCCAAAGGAGAGAAGAGTAGCTTAGTGAGTTTGAGTTCTCATCTTTAGAGTAGAGTAGGGAGAGAGTGGGTGAGTTGCTCGGGTGACAGCCGAGCTTTGTAGAGAGAGTCCGAGATTTCTCTCTCGGTCTCGTCTTGACATTTCCGCCCCCGAGGAATATATTCAGGAGTTATCTTCAGTAAGTCCTCGGTCCTTTGTCTTTAGTACTTCGCTAGTTTACAACTTACTTTCAGCAAGTTATCATATTTATCTTTGATCTGCGGGTACCTGAGTCTGCGCGAGTGACAGCGACTCTTGTTTGGGGTTTCCTCTATAGCCCTTCGCGTTGGGTGGAGGTCAGTGACTGAAAGCTTAGGCGTGGTGCCTGTGCTGGCTAGTCATCTCAGGTTGTGTTGCACCCCACGGAACTGCAGTGGTAGGCGGCAGGTGGTGACAGCCCTGTCCGTCCTTTGTATTCCACCACGTTCGGGTGTACTCATAACAGTAGTGCTGAGCCCGGAAGAACCCCTCTCTCACCCCGTTCTGAGTTCTTCCCGTTCTAGCCGTCGAAGCAGATCAGGTTAGGTATCGATAGTTTGTCTGGGGTAACGAGTAGCTAACTAAAGTCAAGCTCTCTACCCATTTATCCTTTTTCTCCTTGGTGGATCCGGTTAGAAAAGTTCTAGGTTAGTCGCGTCTACCGTTCCTTGGATTCGATATCCAGGTTCTTACTCCCCTGGTGAAAGGCTACATCGGACTTCGTGCGCTTGCGGATTTTAGTTAGGCTAAGGAGTGCCAACAGGCGCCGTGCGGCCGGCGCGTGCGGCACGCGTGCGGTGGCCGGGAGAAGAAGGGATGGCGAAAAACGGACAGACGAGGTGGTGGCCGTGCTCGGCGACGAGCTCTGGTGGCCGGGGCGGCGCTGGAGCGGCGGCGACGGCAACAACAGCGGCGGCGGCGCTTCTGGAGGCGGCGGCGCTGCGCGTTAGGGTAACGAGAGGAGGACGACAGGCGCGTGGGCCGTTGGGGCAGCGCGGCCTTGCAGGCGGGCGGGCGCAGCTGCGGCCTGCTGGGCCGAGTAGGAGGGGCGCGAGCGGCTGGGCCGCGGGGAGCGCAGGAGCTGGGCCGGGAGGGAGCGGGCGGCTGCGGCCTGCTGGCGGGGGAAGGCGTGGCGCGCGCGTGGGCCAGGGAGGCGGGCCGCGGCGAGCTGGCTGGCGGCCTGGCTGTGGGCGGCGGTGGGCTGCGCGCGGGGAAGGAGGTGCGGGCCGGCTGGGCCGGGGAGATGGTGCACGGGCCGGCTGGGGAAGAAAGGGAAGGGAGCGGCGCGGTGGCCCAGGGAGCGAGCTGGGCCGCGCCTGGCAGCCGAGCTAGGCCGGAGGAGGAAGGGGTGATAGGGTGGGTGAAGGAGAGTTTGAGGGTAAAAGATGGACTTTGATTCTAGGCTGCGTGAAGGAATGGGCTGAAATGGGGGTTGTGGCCCGTTAGTGAAATAAGAAAGTTTTCTATTTGCTTGAAGAGGGTTTTGGAATTTGAATTCGAATTCGAACTCCCTTAAGATTTGAAGGAGGTTCTAAGGCATTCAAAATGCATCACACGTCAAATTAAATACATGTCTTTATTTAGAATATATATTTTGAATATTAAGGGAAAGGAAATTATATTTTTAATTAAAGGAAAATTATTTAGAGTATATATTTTTAAATGCTTTAAAAAGACGGTGTGTTACAGATCTGGTCTGATGCTCTTTTCCATGAGAGCTCCTCCGTGTGGCTTGAAGGAGAAGAGGCTCGAGGGGAAGGAGATAAGTCAATCAAGGAAAAGACAGAGAGGCTGATGGGTAGGCCTCACTAATGACATGTGGGGCCCAACAAAAATGTAGCTAACTGCTAGAGGAGGAAGATTGTTGTCTATTCCTCCAACCCTAGAAGGGTGGGCTATATACATGAGATACATGGGCCTCTAGATGGGCCTTTACACTACAGTGGGCTCTATGTCCCTATATACACTAACACTCTCTCGCAGTCTGTACTATCGGCGCAGCGAAGTACAAGACTGGACAACAAACAATACAAGAAACACTCCCCCGCAGTCTGTACTGCCGGCGCAGCGAAGTACAAGACTGGGCAAGAAACACCATACATACAACACTCCCCCGCAGTCACAACTAGCTACTGACTATGTTGAGACTGGAGAGGAACTCAGAGAAAGTCGTGGAGGGGAGTCCCTTGGTGAATATGTCCTGCGAACTACGAGGTGGTCAGGACATGGAGAATCCGAACCTGGCCGATGGCGACTCGATCTCTGACAAAGTGCAGGTCAATCTCCACATGCTTCGTCCACTGATGCTGAACTAGGTTCGATGAGAGATATACGGCGCTGACATTGTCGCAGTAGACGAGCGTGCTCTTGGCGAGCAGGCTGTGAAGCTCCGGCAAGAGCTGACGCAACCAGGACGCCTCCGCAACGCCATTAGCAACAGCCCGGTACTCCGCCTCTGCACTGGAGCGGGAGACGACCGGCTGTCGCTTGGACGACCAGGAGACCAGGTTGCCGCCGAGGAAGACGGCGTACCCAGAAGTGGAGCGACGTGTGTCAGGACAGCCAGCCCAGTCAGCATCGGTGTAGACGACAAGCTCTGTGGTAGGAGATCGGTGAAGAGCAAGACCGCAGTCAACTGTACCACGAATGTAGCGAAGAATCCGCTTCAGCGCGGCAAGGTGTAGCTCTCGAGGATCATGCATATGAAGGCAGACCTGCTGAACTGCATACGTGATATCCGGCCTGGTGAAAGTGAGGTAGAGCAAGGCACCAGCGATACGCTGGTAAGCAGTCGGGTCAGCAACAGGAGCACCCTCGGCTGCAGGAAGCTTGGCCTGAGTATCGACCAGAGTGGAACAAGGCTTGCAGTCAGTCATACCTGCTCGCTCTAGAATCTCAAGTGCATACTGGCGCTGGTGAAGGAAGAGGCCAGAGGGACGAGGCTCAACAGTGACACCCAGAAAGTGATGGAGCTCACCGAGATCCTTCATAGCAAACTCCTGCCGTAGGGACAGAATGATGTGCCGAAGCAGTGTCTGACTAGAAGCGACTAGGATGATGTCATCCACATAGAGTAGCAGATAAGCAGTCTCAGATCCACGGCGGTAGACAAACAGAGAAGTGTCGGACTTGCACTCGGTGAACCCCAACGAGACCACAAAGGAGGTGAAGCGAGAGTACCATGCCCGTGGAGCCTGTTTCAGACCATAAAGTGACTTGTTGAGGCGATAGACAAGATCCAGATGACTAGAATCCACAAAACCTTCCGGCTGACTGCAGTAGACTGTCTCTGCTAGGGTGCCATGAAGAAATGCATTCTTCACATCCAGCTGATGCACGGGCCAAGACTGAGAGAGAGCAATAGAGAGAACAGTGCGCACTGTTGCAGACTTCACCACCGGACTGAAAGTCTCATCATAGTCCACACCAGGGCGCTGAGTGAAACCCCGGAGAACCCAGCGAGCCTTGTATCGATCAAGAGAACCATCAGCCCGACGCTTATGCGTCCAAATCCACTTGCTAGTGACAACATTGCAACCAGACGGACGCGGCACGAGGTCCCACGTCTGGTTGGCAAGAAGAGCTGCGTACTCCTCCTCCATCGCCTGGCGCCAGTGAGGATCCGCAAGGGCCTCACGGACGGAGGAGGGTACCGAAGAGATCCCCGGCTCTCCCCGGAGGTGGAGAGAGCTGCAGACTGAAGAACGCCCGCCGCCCGCCGTGTCACCATGGGATGAGTGTGACCGGGATCTCGATGGATGACAGGCGGGTGGTAGACCACCGGATCCAGACGCGCAAGGGCCCGAGCCAGGGCCGGCAGGTCCGGTGGAGGAGGCGGAGAAGAAGAGCCCGGTGGCGGTGGAGGTGGAGATGGATGCCGGTGCGGCTGCTGCTGAGCCTGCACCGACCGTCGGCTGTAGACCCGAACAGGCTACGTGAAGCGCGGGGGGGGGGGGGGAGGGGGGGCGTCGGGGCCGCACGTGGCGCGGGAGGGGACGCCGGGGCCACGCGTGGCACGGGAGCAGGCAGCTACACCAGGCGGGGTAGAGTGCAGGGCACCGGGGCCGCGAGTGGCACGGGAGAGGCCGCCGGGGCCGCGCGAGGCGCTGGCACAGGCAGCGGCGCCAGGCGGGGCAGAGCAGAGGGCACCGGGGCTGCGCGTGGCGCGGGAGAGGCCGCCGGGGCCGCGCGAGGCGCTGGCACAGGCAGCGGTGCCAGGCGGGGTAGAGCAGACGGCACCGGGGCCGCGCGTGCCGCGAGAGAACCTGTCGGAAAGGGAAACACAGAAACAGGTGGCTGGACCACCGGGTCAGTCAAAAACATGGAGTTCAACTCCGGGTCAGGAGTCGGGGTGGAGGAGGTGGAGTAGGGGAAATCCGACTCGTCAAAAACAACGTGTCGGGAGATAAGGACCTGACGAGAAGTAAGGTCAAAGCAGCGGTACCCCTTATGATCACGGGAGTACCCGTGAAACACACAACGAGTCGACCGAGGAGCCAACTTGTGCGGAGCAGTGGCAGAAGTGTTAGGATAGCACGCACACCCAAAGACACGAAGATGGTCATACCGGGGCGGGGTGCCAAAGAGGGCGTGGTGAGGTGTAGGAGCAGGAGAAGCTGTGGACGGAAGACGGTTAAGCGGGTATGTGGCAGTGTGAAGCCCCTCAGCCCAGAAACGGGAAGGCAGGGAGGCCTGGAGGAGAAGCGTGCGAACGACATCGTTCGTGGTGCGAATCATCCGCTCAGCCTTGCCATTCTGAGAAGAAGTATACGGACAAGACATGCGGAGCTGAACACCACGAGAGAGGAAGAAGTCACGAGAGGTGCGGTTATCGAACTCACGGCCGTTGTCACACTGGACGGCCTTGACAGTGAGGCAAAACTGTGTAGACACCCAGGCAAAGAAGTGGAGGAGGGTAGGAAAAGTGTCAGACTTAGCGCGCAAAGGAAAAGTCCAAGAGTAATGGGAGAAATCATCAACTACCACAAGATAGTACTTAAAGCCAGAGAGGCTGAGTACAGGTGATGTCCACAGATCACAATGGATAAGATCAAAAGCATGACTCGCATGCGAAGAAGAAGAAGAAAAAGGAAGCCGAACATGACGACCTAACTGGCAAGCATGACAAAGGTGCTCATCAGCAGTCCTAGTACAAGAAACATCTGCACTACGACTAAGCTGAGCCAAAACGTCGCGGCCGGGATGACCGAGCCGGCGGTGCCAAGTAGCGGATGAAAGTGTCATGACGAAAGCAGCTGAAGGAGTGGAAGCAGTGGCAGCTGCAGGTGAAGCAGCGAAAGTAGGGAGGCGGATGCTGTAAAGGGGCCCCGAACTATCACATCGGAGGAGCGGACGTCGGGAAGCCAGATTCTTCACAGTAAGACCAGAAGAGTCAAATTCAACAGAACAAGAGTTGTCAGTAGTAAACTGGCGAATAGAAAGAAGATTGTGGACCATCTGTGGAGCAACAAGAACATGAGGAAGACGAAAAGAACCTGTCGCAGTGCCAATAGAAGTGACAGGAAGACACGACCCATTCCCGACCATGATTAAGAAGGATAGGAGGGGTGAGATGGGTGTACAGAGGAAAGTATACCAGCATCCGGGGTGGTGTGGAACGAGGCACCCGAGTCGGCGATCCACTCGGTGCTCACCGGCGGCGTCAGGCCCATGGTACTGAACGACTGTGCCAGGGCAGTGGCGTCCCACCCATCACCAGGCCCGGTTGGTGGCGGGTAGGACTGTGGCGGAGGCGCCCAGGTGAGTGGAGGATGGCTCGGCGCAGCGGGTGGTGTCCAAGTAGTCAAGCACTGCTGAGGAGATGCAGCGAACATGGCCGCAGGTTGGCCGAACGGCCACATGGAGATGCGCCCTGACCATGGGTGGGTGTAGGATGGCCAGGGTGCACCACCAGGAACGGACGACGAGGCCGAAGATCCCGGTGCTCTGCTGGTGCTGGCTCCACCGGAGCCACCACCACCGGAGCCAGCACCACGGCCCCCGCGTCCACCACCGCCACCGGAGCCACCACCACGGCCCCCGCGTCCACCACCGCCACCACCACCAGCCCCACCACCACTACCCCCTCCACCCCCGCTCAGGCCGGGAGAAGCTGGCAGAGGAGTGTCGAGGAGGGAGGTGGCAGGTGGCGTCGAAGAGGTCGGTGGAGCGACGAGTGCGGTGGAGGTAGGCGAGGAGGACGAGCCAGGCGCAAGACCTCGCGCGATCTCATCCAGCGCGAGGTCTTCACAGACCTGGTGGAAGGTGGGGAAGGGCCGCTGACGGGGAAGCCAAGACCTCATGAGTTCGTAGTTGTCATTGAGGTCGCACAGAGCGTGGAGCACCAGGGTCCGGTCGGGCACCGGGGACCCCAGGGCGTGAAGGTCGTCGGCCATGCCCTTCAGCCTGCGGCAGTACTCACCGACGGAGAGGTCGCCCTGGACGAAGTTGCGGAGCGAAGTGTCGAGGCGGAGAATGCGGTGCTCGGCGTTGCCCAAGAATTGGCCCTCGAGGGTCAGCCAGGCCTGGCGAGCGGTGCCCCCGGGAGTCCGAACGAGGTCCTGAAAATCCTGGGAGATGGTCCCAAAGATCCAAGACACGACGACGCTGTCGAGGCGCCTCCACGACACGTCACGCTCCTCAATAGGCGTGTCGAGGAGAACATGGTCGTCGAGGGCGTAGCGGCTGAGGGCGAGGAGGACCTGGTCCCGCTAGCGTCCGTAGGCTGTGGACGCGGGGTCAAGGACGACGGTGACCATGGTACGGATGCTCTGGACCCCGGCCGCCTGAAGGTGCAGGTGGGCAACGACCGGATCGGTCGGGTCGGGGCGGGAAGCAGAAACGGCGGGCGGCGTGGAAGCAGCGGGCGGCGCCTGGAGGGAGAAAGTGGCGCCGGCATCGGTGACGACGGGCTGCTTCGCGGTGGAGATGGCGGAGAGGTACTGTTCCGCCTCCGCGACCTGGCGAGCGAGGGCATCCGCCGCGGAGCGCTCGCGCTCCCAGGCGAGAGCAGCGGCGCGGATGCGCTCCTCAGCGGCGGCGGCCTCGGCCTTCGCCGCGAGGAGGGCTGCGGCGAGGGCGGCCGCGGCCGACGTGGGCCCGGTGGCGTGGACGACAGGCGGCGTCGCGGTGGTGCGTTGGCCCAGGCCCAGCTCGGGCCCCTGGCCCTGTCCTGCAGAGGAGCCCAGCCCGCCCAGGCCCTGGCCCAGCTCAGGCCCCTGGCCCTGTCCTGCAGAGGAGCCCAGCCCGCCCAGGCCCAGACCCTGGGCCGGCCCAGATCCCAGCCAGGGATCGGGCACAGGGGCGAGTGGAACTTTGGTTCAGTTCTTAATATAAAATTATAGATAATATACTGTTTACATACTGTCTAATGGATTCCCTCCAGTAGTTATAATAGTTGTTTAGGTTTTCATCCCTCCAGTATTTCTTGCATCAGTAGACACATCTCCCTCCAAAAAAAGCTTTTATTTCATATGGGGATAGACAATCGTACACAAGATAGTAAATAAGTGAATGTGATCATACAGACAGGACAACACTTTATTACCCCTTTTATTGATATGAATGTCTACAGATGAAAACAATGATACCGAAATCTGGTACTTATGAACCACACACTAATTGCAAATAAATTGACTATTATACTGCACTAAAATTACTCACAACAATAGCACTGAGACCTCCTATTCACAGACATATGAAAGAACAGAAGGATAATGCATTCTTTCACTGAGATAGCAGTAGCTCAAATAGACTAAACACTAAAACTTGAACTCCAAATCTTGAAAACCAGTACTAGGAAACTCTTAACTGGTTTTGTTTGCTCCAAACAGTCTCTGAAATAACCTTGCTTAAACATAGAACTGTTTACTCCCCTCCAGGCCACTAACTGCAGTGTTCTCTCAGATTTTGGTCAAGAACTTGCCGGTGACCCCACCAGAAATCCAAATATCGATCCACAAGAATGCCCTGTCTGAATATGCTTTTGTGAAAACAGACTCTTACATGGCTCATGGCATGGTGATGATTAGGTGTTACATCATCTTCAAAAAAAAATGCTAATAAAAAGAGACACATTGGAATTTTGAAGAACAAAAATGCTGCTCAAAGTGCCATCTATAAGCAAATGGTGCCTTTTCCTGGGTAGGTTGGTAAAATATATGCATGGTCCAGAATACCAGCAACTATCATCTCCCCAGAAATATTGTAAGGGTTCCTAATACACAGTTAACTAGTAATGTCAATACAGTCAAAATGGTTGGGCCCAGACTCTAAAAGAAGTAAATTTAATTAATCTAAGAACACACCTTCATTCTAGATTAGTATAGGCAAGAATCATTAATTTATTTCAGGGCTATGAATAGTAAATAGTTAATTTAGTAAAAAGATACTCCCAATTTTTGCCACTTGTCAGTGGCCAACAGAACTGCCATTTCTTTTTTGGGACTAGATATCGTTAAGGCCTATATGAAACATGGTCATAGGGAGCATGGGCATTGTGATGTGTTAAGAAATTTGATGGTACGTCAAGATAGTTTTGTCCTGTCCATCCATTTTCAATAGCTAACTGACAGAAAACTAGGGGGAGACCTGGTCATTAACTTTAGTGTGTGCTCTCAGATTTTCATAGAACAGGAGATCTTGTTGACACGTCAGAATCCAAATACTGACTCAAAAGAATCTCCTGCCTAAATATGCATTTGAAATCAGACATGAAAATTAAAAGGAGGCATCAAAATTTTGATGAACAAGCATGTTGCTCAAAGTGGCATCATGACATGTTGCACAGCTGCAGTGCCAACGTGAAGCATATACGAGTACTGCTCATATCAAAGGGAATCAGACGACATGGAAAATTGATCCTGATACTGTTTCCAGTTTCTATTTGAGAAGATCACAACTCTTTCCCCTCGAAGCTCCCACCAAAAAAAAATACTTTCATTTGGAATGGGGACATACAATCTGCACACTAGTCAAAGAGTGACACTGACACAAGTGCACATACATAGTTGTGACAGAAAAACACTATATCATCCCTTTTTATTGATCTGAAAGTTTTACACAGATATCTGGTACTGAATATCGACATCCTAATCACAGGTAAATTGCCTAATATACTGCCTGACACAGAGGAATAGCATTGGGACCTCCTATTAACTGACATCTGACAGAACTGAAGGATAGTATAAACTCTTTTACTGAGCTAGCACTTAGCAGCATATCAAACAGATGAAATACTAATAAAACTTCAAAAGCATTGTGCCCTGGCTAGTGGGTACAAGCAGTTAATCCTTGATCAGACGCTATATGACACAGACACCTTCCCAGACACTTGCAAGTTGCAACGACTCCACTCAAGCCTCCAGCGACAAGCGGTTGATCCCTGATCGAAAGCTAGATAACATCCTCTCCACCCAGACACTTCCTACTTGCAGCGACTCCCTCCGGCAAAGAGCTGATGGTCCAGCGTCCCCTCCAGCCTCCAGCGACAAGCAGCTGATCCACCCAGGACGTCTTTTGCTCACAGACTTGTACCTGCAGCAAAACAGACAGACAAACCATCAAACGCAACTAAAAGCAGATGAAACTGTAAATTCATATCCTAATTGGACAAGACAGCAGGGAGCGGCAGGCGAGCGCGGACGCGGCGGCGCTCGTCCTCCTCTCCAGTGGCCTCGTCCGCCTGCCTCTTCTTGCTGACGCAGCCGCCGGTGGCACTTGGCGCCCGAGGCCCCCGCTCCAGGACCTTGCAGAAGGAGTCGAATCCCACGCTGTCGACGAATAGGCGGAAGTCGATGGCGCGCAGGAAGCGGCCCTCCAGTCCCGCCATCTCGTCGGCGAGGATCGCCCCCTCCGAGCCGTCCTGGAACACCCAGTTCCACTTGCTGGGAGGGTGGCCGCCGAACTTGGCGGCGAGGAGGACCGCAACCGCCACCAGGCGGTGCGCGGTGGTCGGCTCGACCAGGATCCCCGCATCCCTGCCGGCGGCGCTGCGGACGAATCGGGTGATGTAGATTCCGGCGAGGACGAAGGCAGTGCCGTCGATCCGGACCATGCCTCGCGCCGCCGGCACCGACCGGGTGCGCAGGTGGATCCTCTCCATGAAGATGCGGATGGGGACCTTGGGGGCGGCGCCGCCGCGGAAGGCGCGGACGAGGCCGGAATCGGCGGGTCGGGCGGCGGCGGCGGCGCAGGAGCAGGACTCCGCCTCCACGAGGGCGGCGAGGAGGGGGAGGGATCGAGGGATCCCCCGGTCGTCCTCGCCCAGGAGCGGACCGGCGACGGCGGCGGACATGGCGGCGGCGCTAGGGTTTCACGAGAGGAATTGATCGGAACTTGCGACTGCGATCTGATCTGGCGCGCGAAAGAGAGAGGGGAGAACAGCGGGTACCGTATACGGGGGATATTAAGCCGCGTATACTATACGCGTCGGTTGTACGCCACGTTGGGGGTAGTTTCCTTTTTCGTGATTTTCTTTCTTTTTTTTCTTTTACAACTTATCCGTTGCGAATTTCGCAACGGTTTTGTACATCCGTATGTGTTGTTGCCACGTTAGGAATCAGCGACGTGCGGGTACGAAAAGCTCAACGGCATCGCGAGGGTATGCGGCGAGCCGGAGGTTTCATTTTGCAAAATTTTTATAAAGCCAAAAATATTATTTATGAGTAGTAAACGTGGACTAATAATAAAACTAATTACAGATCTGGCTTGTAGATCGCGAGACGATTCTAATGAGGGTAATTAAAAGGTAATTAAACCATGATTAAGGTATGGTTATTGTAGCATTACTGTTGCAAATCATGCATTGAGTAGTCTACTTAGATTCGTCTCGCGAAATACACCCCATTCACGTAATGGGTTCTTTTTTATCAACATTTAGTACATCATGCATGTAAGATTTCCTTTGATGTGACGGATCCATTTTACAAAATGGAGGGAACTAAACAGGGCCGAAGTCCCTGCTGTGCTGTCACTGTCACCGGCATTGCGCATCTACCGCGGTGCTCTCGGCTGAACAATGACGCCGAGTTCATTCCTCACCCTCCGAGCAACGCGACGGCCTTCCGCCTTCGTGTTCACGAGCCCAACAGACGGCGTTCTACATGGTGACGCTCAACGGTGGGCTCCATCGATCGGCCATGTCCACGGGCGGCGGGATCATCGACGACACTGGAACGGCCATGACCTGCAACTCGTTGAGTCGATGACGGCCACCCCTGCGTTGGGCGTTCCCGAACGACAATGGGGCCGCGTCGCCGTTAGGCACCACGTCACTCTGTTACACAGCTGCCCGGGCGCGCCACCGTCACGGTGCCCAGCGGGTCGCCTCGACGCGTTCGGCGGCCGGCGGCGACGCGGCCGTCGACGACGTTCTACGTGGCGACGCTCACCGGCATCAGCGTCAGCTGGAAACCGCTGGGCGCACGACGACATAGCACCACCGGGCCGTGTCCATAGGCACAATCATGGACTCTCCGGTCGGCACGGCCATCACCAGCCTCCCGGTGGCGGCTCTGCGCGGTCGGAGGTAGGGGTGATGTGGAAGCCCGCGCGGAGCACAGCCCCGTGGAGAAGTGGAGGAAGCTGTCGAGGTGGCCCTGCGCCGGGATCGGGAACAGCAACACGTGCGCCATGTCCGCCTCCGCTCGTCTGCTCCAGCTCGGCGCGGCACTAGATGTGGAGCAGCCGTCCCCTGAGGAAGTGAGAGGACTAGACACGCCTTTTTCGCGCACACGATGCTTGTGCAGGTTCTGAAGGAGTGGTTGTGCACGCTCTGATCGCTGAAGAGTTGCAGTTGGAGGTCGAGGAAGCCAAATGAATTAAGGTGCTGCTCCTGGCACTGTAATTTTCAGGATTGGTGCCATTTTGCTATAGTGTGACATTGACAATGTAAAGTGTGCTCTGATGTCAATGTAATCTTGAAAACTCAATAGAATATAATTGGATGTGCTTTCGCAAAAAGAAAAAAAAATTGAATGTAATCTTTGCATTTTTCTACCATGGAATGCAATCCAACATTGTGGAATGCTGCTAGCTGTATACTCTCTTAATAGTAACAGATGTACGCTCAGCTTAATTGTGAAATGATACAATGCAACACAGATCTATTTTGCAGAATTGGGTGAAACCTGATGTCACTGGTCAATAAAGTTGAAAGAAATGTGCCAGTTTTGGCCTTCTGGCTACAGAATTTCATTTCAGCAGCATGTCTGTGCATTATGGCTGAGAACCCCATAAGAACAATTACAGTAATAAAGCCACTGCCACTTAAGAGAAATTACAGTGAGTCCAAGAACCACATGGAGTACGTAAAAATAAATGCAAATACACATAAATACAGTTGTTGTACAAAATCAACTATACAAAGTAATTGGCTGTAAAATATCAACTTCGAGTACTCTGAGGTTACCTGCAACAGTAAAGTGAATATTGAGTTCACAGCTCACAAAATAAATTATGAATTCACATCATGAGTTCATAGCCTCTGAAATGAGTTCACAGCACACAATGAGTTCACAGACTCACTGAAACGAATTCAGAACCCACAGAAACTGAGTTCACACGCAATAAAACTATTTCCACTCCAACAACAGATCACATTGCTCCAGCACATCTCTGCCAGTGCATCTGGTACATATGCTAATGTTCTTCAGTTTGTTCTAATTCTTGTTACATGATACTATTTCCCACTTCTATTTGAGAGGTTCACTGAGACACTAAACTGTTCTCTCTAGTTATTGCATCAGTAGCCACTAGACACCCCACCAGGAAAAAAGGGCTTACATTAGAGATGCAGACAGACAATCTTCACACCACATGAAAAATAGAAGACAAAAGTGATTATACAAACTTCATTCTCCCTCTTATTGATATACTCCTATATGAAAGTCTTACACAGAAGAAAAAGAATCACAGGGAAATCTGGTACTGGAGAACCACATTCTAATCAATAGTAAATTGCCTGAACTGACATAGCATTTATACCTATTAACTGACATCTGACAGAGCTTAAGGATAGTATACTCTTTCACTGAGTTAGCACTTAGCAGCATCTCAAACAGATGAAATACTAATAAAACTTCAAATTACAGAATACAGTATTGTGCCCAGGCTAGTGGCTTCAAGCAGTTAATCCCTGATCAGACGCAGGAGTTCTCCACGGACATCTTCTACTTGCAGCGACTCCCCTCAAGCCTCCAGCGACAAGCGGCACCTTCTCCACCTAGATGTAGTTCTACTTGCTGCGACTCCCTGGTTCAGCCTCGCGATGAGCTGACAATCCAAAAACCCTCCAGCCTCCAGCGACAAGCAGCTGATCCCTCATCAGATGCTGGACATCATCTATTCGCGCAGACTCCCCTCTAGCCTCCGGCAACCAGAAACTGATCCCTGACCAGACGCTGCATGACACTGCCTCGATCCCTGACCGGACGCTCGACGACACCGCCTCGACCCCTGACCGGACGCTGCATGACACCGCCTCGACCCCTGACCGGACGCTGCATGACACCGCCTCGACCCCTGACCGGACGCCCAACGACACCTCCTTATCCCTGACCGGACGCTGCATGACACTGCCTCGACCCCTCACCGGACGCTCGACGACACCTCCTTGATCCCTGACCGGACGCATGGTGATGATTTGGTGTTGCATCAAGAGACATTGGAATTCTGAAGAACAAAACTGCTGCTCAAAGTGCTATCTATAAGCAAATGGAGCATTTTCCTGGGTAAGTTGGTAAAGAAATATGCATCATCCAGAATATGAGCAAGATCTCCCAGAAATATCATAAGGAATCCTAATAGACAGTTATCTATTAATGTCAAATACATTCGAAATGATTGGCGCCGGACTGTGAAAGAAGTAAATTTAAGTAATCTAAGAACACAACGTCATTCTGGTAAGAATTGTTAATTTATTTAGTATTATAGGTAGTTGAGGGCTATGAAACAGTAATACATAGTTAATTTGATCAAAAAGATATCTTCTCAGTTTTTGCCACTTGCCCACCAGCATTTTTTTTACTTTTTAGGACAAGATATTGTAATGGCATATTGGAAACAGTCACAAAGTGTGGGCATTGTAAATAAATTTGATGCTTGCCTTTCAGTACGTCAAGATAATTTTATCTATTTTCAGCTAACTGACAGAGTGAAACATACAAACAGAGGCTACAAATTTGGGGACGACCTGGTCATTAACTTCAGTGTGTGCTCTCAGATTTTCATAGCAAAGGAGATCTTGCTAGTGATACATCAGAATCCAAATACTGATTCACAAGAATCTCATGCCTGAATAAGCATTTGAAAACAGACATGCAAGTGAAAAGGTGACATTGAAATTTTGATGAACAAACATGCTACTCAAGCAGGTGGCATTCTCATATGCTGCACAGCTGCAGTGCCAATCTGCAAGCGTATTCTGCTCAAATATCAAAGGGAATCAGACGATGAGTTGGTTCATGGAGGATTGATCCTGAGAGGCATAAACACTGACCTGTAGCGAAGCTGCTTCTGTTCTTCAGTTTGTTCTAATTCTTGTTACCCGATACCTTTTCCTGTTTCTATTTTAGAGGATCACTAGTTTCCTCTCTAGCCCCATAAAATAAAAGAACTTTCATACAATCTGCACACCAGACAAAAAGTGAGAGACCATACAGAGATAGACAGAAAAACACTTTATTATCCATTTTATTGATCTGAAAGTCTTATAAAGAAGAAAAGAATAGCACAGAAATCTGATACTGAAGAACCACACCCTAATCACAAGTAATTGCCTAATATACTGCATTGACACAGAAGAATAGTACTGACACCTCCTATTAACTGACAACTGAGTCAACTGTCGCTCAAACAATATTGGCTAAAACTAAGATTTGTTAACATCTCTGATCCCTGATCAGATGCTTGTTAACACCATCAGCCTAAGATGGTGTTAGCTTAAGCTAACCCTCATTAGTTTTAGCCAAACTAAGATGCTTGTTAACACCATCAGCCTAGACATCTTCTATTCGCAACGACTCCAATCCAGCCTCAAGCGACAGGCAGCTGATCCCTGATCAGATGCTGGATGCTACACATTCTCACCCCATGCATCTTCTACTCACAATGACTTCCTTCCGGCCTCCAGCAACAAGAAGCTGATGCGAACTCACTTCAACCCTGACCGGATGACACCTTGAACCCTGACCGGATGACACCTTATACCCTGACCGGACGCTGGATGACACCTTATACCCTGACCGGACACTGGATACACCTTATACCCTGACCGGACGCTTGACGACACCTTATACCCTGACCGGACGACACCTTCTCCACCCAGGACATCTTCTCCTTGCAGCCTTGTACCTGCAGCAAAATAGGCAAATGAAAAATCAAAAGAAACTAAAAGCAGAAAAATTAGTAACTGAATCAAATCAAAACTTTAAACAGAAATCCTAATTGGACAAGACGACGGCAGGTAGCGGCAGGCGAGCGCGGACGCGGCGGTGCTCGCCGTCCTCTCCGGCCGCCCCATCCGCCTGCCTCTTCTTGCTGGCGCATCCGCCGCCAGCGCTTGGTGCCCGAGGCCCCCGCTCCAGAACCTTGCAGAAGGAGTCGAACCCGGCGCTGTCGACGGACAGGCGGAAGTCGATGGCGCGCAGGAAGCTGCTCTCGAGGCCCACCATCTCCTCGGCGCGGATTGCCCCTTCCGAGCTGTCCTGGAATACCCGGGTCCACTTCTTTGGAGGGTGGCCGCCGAACTTAGCAGCGAGAAGGACCGCAACGGCCACCAGGCGGTGCACGGTGGCCGGCTCCACCAGGATCCCCGCATCCCTGCCGGCGGCGCTGCGGATGAATCGGGTCAAGTAGATTCCGGCCAGGACGAAGCATGTGCCGTCGATCCGGACCATGCCCCGTGCGGACGGGACCGACCGGGTGAGCAGGTGGATCCGCTCCAGGAAGATGCGGATTGGGACCTTGGGGGCGGCGCCGCCGCGGAAGGAGCGGACGAGATTGGACTCGGCGGGTCGGGAGGCGGTGGTGGTGGCGCAGCAGCAGAGGAAAGCGCGGGCGAGACCGGAATCGGCGGGTCGGGACTCGGAGGCGTTGGCGGCGGCGGCGGCGCAGGAGCGGGCCTCCGCCTCCACGAGGGCCGCGAGGAGGGGAAGGGATCGAGGGATCCCCCGGCCGTCCTCGAGCAGGAGCGGGGAGGCGACGGCTTCGGACATGGCGGCGGCGCGGACCAGAGGCTAGGGTTTAGCGCGATTTGCTGGAAGGAATTGCTCGGGAGCTTGCGAATTGCGATCTAATCTGGCGTGAACGAGAGAGGAAGAAGAGCGTCCTGCCGTATGCGGGGGATATGAAGCCGTACCTATACCATACGCGTTGCTTGTACGCGGAGGTAGTTTCCTTTTTCGTTATTTCTTTCCTTTTTTTGGTGTGTGTGTGTGTGGGGGGGGGGGGGGGGGGGGGGGGGGGGGTGGTGGGGGGCGTTATTTCTTTCCTTTTTGTTGCACACCAATGTACTACTTGCTGTACGGGCACACCTCCATATGTGCGTTGCGCTGTTGCCACGTTTGGGACTAGCGACTTTACGATTAAGCCACGTTGACACCCCGTAGTTATAAATTAGATGGCTTAGTATAAAATGCATAATTAGATGTCTTAGTGTAAAATGCATAATGGGGTCTTAAAATTTTAAATACAATTGTAAAACGTACAAGAATGATGGGTGAACTCATAGATGTATATGCCACATGAAATTCTTGTTTTTTTTCTATAGATTTTTTTCTTTCTAATTATTAGGTCTTGTGGTTTACTGTTAATTAAGCAAAATATTTAGTAGTAATGGTTTACTCATAGGACGTCAACCGCCTGTTTTTCTTTTTGATAAGAACTTTCATTACTTAACAGTGTACATCAACGAAATCAAAGTGAGACCCCAGGATACATCTTGAAGTGCTGTGATAACAGCACAACTGGGGTGATGGTTCTGATTTGTACAGGAGAACCAGAAAACTACTATAAGCAACCACAGATTTTGCCTTAACAACGAGGCAATGAGCAAAAGTGCTCTCATGTCTACTGGTCTTGATCACCTGATAAGATGAACCCAATTGGAGATTCTGGAATTCAGAAATCAAAAGGACATATATTCTTCAAAAAGTAGTTTCAAATCCCTTCTGTAATTGAAGAACTGCTTGTTGACTGTCGGACCCAAAAACAATGGCCCCAATTCCCCAAACTTCAAGGCATTGGACACCTTAGCAGCCACCGTCAGAGCCGAAACCTCTGCCATGAGAACTGATTCAACCAGGGCCTTTGCACGAATGTGCAAGGACCAGCCATATGTAGATCATGCATGAACAAAAAAGATACCGGGACCTGCCGATCTGGGGGAATCGCCCAAGCTATCAGGAGCTAATGCTGCATCAGTGTAGCATAGCCATTCTGGCTGCATGTTCAGATGATACGCTTGTGCCTGCAAAAAATTAGGAGGAGAAATGGCATGTTTGAAATGAGGAGATTGTTGTCCTGTCATGATCTCACCTCTAAGTTGCTTTTCCTTCCAACACTCGATTCATTTTTTTAAAACATCAAAAGCAGTGAAGGTGTTATTCTCAAAAAAAAAAAAAAAAAAAAAAAAAAAAAAAAAAAAAAGAAGAAGAAGAAGAAGAAGAAGAAGAAGAAGAAGAAGCAGTGAAGGTGTTGGGAGAATTTTAGCCTCGTCTGATGGATGGCAGGATTTTGCCAGTTTTGATCAGACTCAGACAAATACTAAAATTCCTGGAGAGGGGCACCTGGTGAAAGATCCTTCAGGAACTGGAACTTTTGACTAATGGGCCTCAAGTCATGCTGATGAAAAAAACCTTCAACGGATAAGTGACAGTAATGATCTATTTGATGAATGGCAAGATTTTGCCAGTTATGACCAAATTCAGAAAAGTACTAAAAATTCCTGTAGAAGGGCACCTGGTGAAAGATCTTTCAGGAACTGAAACTTTGGACTTATGGGACTCAGGTCATACTAATGAAAAGAACCTTGAACAGATAAGTGACAATAATGATCTATTTGATGGCAAATCTCCAAAACTCCCGTCCACAGCAAACAAGCTTAGAAGTTTCTTCAGATGCTTCATTATTTGATAACACCCTCAGCATCAGGGCCTGATGTTTTAGGAGGACTGGGATTTGGGAGCGTTTGGAAGCTATCTTCATCTGAAAATCAAAAGGATAAAAAGGAGGATTCTAATAAAGCAAAATCAGTTGCATCTGTTGAAAACTTGAAAAGTTCAGCGATTTACGGATTATGATCATGTGAACCTTTGTTGTTTATGGTATGGGAAGGACTGGGCTGCCAATTATATATACTTCTAACTAATGACTCAATCACCCAATATTCAAACTTATGTATATTTATATATTTACCCGAGACTTATCTAGCAAAACTCAAAGGCTCTAAATTATGCTGCCAAATAAGGAGGATTATTATAAATTCTTTAAAAATAAATACATGTGGCACATGTATAAAATATAATAAGGCAAATACAACAGGTAGTTATGACTTGTACCACTGAGTGTATGTGGTGCTATAGGTTGCTAGGCTCTTCTGATCCTCTCGATCTATTTTCCCTAGGTTTTTACTGCAAAACCTAAGGTTTAGCAGATGTAGCCAAAAAAGAAAACTATTGTAAAAGTGGTCCATGCCTTTACACTGCACTCAGCAACATCTCTAGTTTTGTTGACCTTGTGTCAGTCATGTGCCAGAATTTGGTAACTAGGCGATGATTGTCATTATATGTCTTGCCTCTGGTGGAATATAATGTAATATAATATTTATATCATGTCATAACCATTGTTAAAAATATGTATTTATTTCACATATTTATCCTTGACTGTTGCTTCGTTGCATTGATCGTCAGTCAGGTTGGTTCCTTGACTGTGCGGAGTTGCCCTGCATGTGTATGTACCAATTCACAGCCTGTATGTTGTACACAGAGTATCAAAATTAGCTAAGAAATCAATCCATTCTTTTTGAAATTATTTATTGTGAAGTTTGTTGTTGCTAATGAGCTACTTCATAACATGTCTGTAAAAGCATATGCAGCTACTAGAGCAATGATGTTTGATGTGATAACAACCTGTGAATGGAGCTGCGGTGGATGACTCTTAACTTCTTGCAGCCAAAACCGTCTCGGTTTAAGGCGTCAATCAGCACAGGTGTGTTCCTTCAGGATGGCACAGGTCGATAAATTGTTAGCTCAGATGAGCGTACATAGCAAAGATAAGGTATCAAATTTCTTCCCAAAAAAGGGAAAGTTAAGATATTGAGCAAGTGCACTAGAAAGGAACCATCTGTCAACTATTTCTCCATTGCCAAGCTGTCCGCTAGTACCCCTTCCCCAGGAGAAACCATTTTTTCTTCACAGAAAGCGCAAGGGTATGTCTCCATCCACAAGCAACATGGGAAATTTTCTGCAGAAATCACAGTAATAAACAGAATTTGGCAATCAACATTCACACGAATCAATGAACGACCATTATTATTGTGGCTGAGACCATTATGATGTTCAGCACAAAACCCTCCCACAAACATGAATACCTGTTCCTCTGAAAAATGAACCTGTACTCCGGAACAATGATCATCATTGTTGCCAACTCCAACTTGTCCAAACTGCAGACCCAAAATATGAGACACAATCAGTGTAGAAAATTATAGAAAAAATGCACATGGACAAGTGAGAACAAAAAACAGTAGAGCTGAGCACAACCTGTGACTAGAGTAGTAAAATGGGACAAGCTTATTTCAGAACTGAGAACTAACCACTTTACATTAAGTTATTTGAGTTTCTAAGGAATGCCACACATTTGCTGACTGGTAAGGATAAGAGCTTCCATAGTTATTGAATGCTCTTGCTACCAGGTACTATAACCGAGCTGGATATGAGATAAAGGAGCAAATTTCCAGGGATATAAAATTTTGAGTTCCCATTAAAACAACAACAAATTGAAGTAAAGTGGTGACAAACAATCTACCACTAGTCAATGGCTGTCAAGGAATTCAACAGACATCTCAAATGATAAAAGGCATAACCAAAGGATTCAACACCTATGCTAGGGGTTTTGTCAAGATCCCTGCATCTGGCAAACCATCAGCAAGGATACAATATATTTATGTATTGCCAGATTGGGTATAGCTTAAAATTGTGCCAAAAGTAAGCATATACAGAGGCTATGTGTCCCTCTAGCGGAGAACAATGGAGATTTTTCAAGCGGACGATCTTCAATTATATTCATTGCAACAAGAACAATTTTCACTTTCTGAACTCAATTTGTCAAGTTCACCAAGGAAAAGCCCCACCTTGCTTTCAACTGTATATTGGAAGTTAACAATCATTCCACTGCTCAACGTTTGCCTATTTGTATTCATCGATAGAAGTATTTAATAGAATCTTGCTTGTGCAGTTTGAATCAAACAACAATTATGGGGCACAAAAGGAAGTAAGTAGAGGCACTAAGATAATGACCCTGTTCCACCTCCAATGTAAGTGCCATCGTATGCCTCCAACCACTTGAAATCAAAATCTGCAGAACGCATGTATATAAATCTTTCTTCCACTTGAGAGTGCTAATTTAGTTAGACAGGGGGATTTGACATTTTATTAGCATTAAGTAGCATATGATAAGTTTTTTATTTGGAGACTTTCTGAATTTTAAAAGAACGTTTAGACTATAGGCAACATGTAAAAAGTGCATTCTTCAAGTTTGCAGCACAAGTTATGTCTCTATCTGCAAAGTGAAAACTAACTGTGTGTTGTATTGATCCACATGCAGCTTTGAGCTATTACCTGGGATATAGTGCCTTCCTTCAAAGCTTCAAGTTTATGTGTAACTAAACGATCTTCAAAATCCCCATGTCCCAGTTGACCATATTTGCTCCAACCGTAAATGTACATAGTACCAGAATCAGAAACAGTAATGGTATGGCCACCATCTTCTCACCCTACAAAAAGGAAAAACATAAGAACATAGAACGACCTGAACAACAGAACAAAAGAGAAATAACAGTCAAAAGAAAAACCATATGTGAGAACAGAACTTAAAGACCACATACTTATGAAACTAACCCTAACTTATTGAAAGAATTAGTAAGATCAACCTGCAGGGAAAACTGATTCTGAGATAAGTTTGTTTAGATTTGTTTCGCATAGCAAATGATAAATATCTGATTTACTAATTAGCTTGTCTTAAGCACCATATATTTCAAAAGGGAAGGAGTACTTATCCAAGTAAGGAATAACCTAACAGCGGAACCAACAAATCATATACTTCTTCCGTTCCAAATTATAGGTCGTTTTGGGTTTTCTAGTTTCGTAGATTTTGCTATGAATCTAGACATAATGTTTATCTAGGTGCATAACAAATATTATGAACCTAGAAAAGCCAAAACGACCTGTAATTTGGAACGGAGGTAGTATTTAACATCCTGTATTAGCTTGGATGATGGCAATAAGGTAGTAAAAAAAAACTTTTCCTAGTATGATCTAGATCTCTCTATATGAAAATTTTGGCATCTCTTTTCTTTTTAAACTCAAAAGCCTGAATCTTCTGTGGGAGCAGCGAATCTTCAGTAGTTGCAAGGCCTAGCTGGCCATTTTGATTATGGCTCCAACAACAAATAAACAAATATACCCGAAAAAAAAACAAATATAAGGATCACACGATATAAAATGGTACGACCAATACTCCGATACAGGAACAGAGAATACTTATATAGGATGTGAAACTTGATAACACTTCTGATTCTCAGCGGTTAACTGTTGGTTGTAGCCAGCCGTCTCACCTCTGCATTTCTCCGGTCATGGTGACGGCGAGACAATGGCTGTCCCCGCACTGCTTGATCTTGAGCCCCCTGAAGCGCCTTGACCGGCTCCCCAGCATCCCGAAGTCTCCCCACCCCAGCTGTACACCTGCAGCTCCTTGTCAGCCAAAAAAAAAAAAAAAAAAAAAAAAAAAAAAAAAAAAAAAAAAAACAGGCACGAGGTACGGCCACTTGTCAGCGAAAAGCACAATCGACCAACACAGCCATACTCGACGAAATGCGTCATGCGTAGGGTGGGCGGGGTTGGCTTACTGAGGAGCGCGACGGAGTGGCTGGCGCCGGCGGGGACGAGCACGACGGCCGGCGGCGGCGCGTCGGGGGCGGCCATGACCGAGTCCATCCCTTCGACCGGGCCCGCCGAACCCACCAACCGGCAGGAACGAGAGCGGTCGGCACGGGGAAGCTAGCTGCTAGCGCCCCGGTCCCGCGCCCCAGCCGCTAATCGCGCGGAGACGGAGAGCCGAGTGCCGGCGGCGAGTAACGTGAATGCCAGACACTGGAATAGTTTGAGAAACATGCCTTTTTTTTAATCCTTTTAATTTAAAATATTAAAAATAACCTGTCTCAAACTAAAATTCCAAGAACTGGCCCTTTTGGTCGCGCCGAACCGCGAGGCACGACACCTGCGCCAGTCGCGCCGCATGCATTGGCGCGACGGCCCTGCCACGCTGGCCGCCGCGATGACTAGGCGTGTGACCTGGCCGGGACAGTCGTGCCGCATGCATGGGCGCGACTACGTCGCGCCAAAGGCCGTGGCGCGACTAGGCTGTTTACAGCCAGCCGGCCGCGCCCCTCTTCTTCTTCCTCCTCACTTGGTCTTTTTTCCACTCGAGCTCTTGCTTAGGGTCTCCCATGGCGGCCGCCCCTCCCACCCTCTAGATCCGGCTATTTCACCACCGAATTGAGAGGGGGATCCGTGGGATTTGCTCCAGGAAGGTAACTTCTCTATTTGAACCAAGTGGTTGCACTCGATTTGGTTGGATTTTGTGGGTTTTCCTTGGTTAGGGTTTGTGTTGGAATGGTGAATGTTGCACGAAACTCATATGATTAGTGTTGGTATGTGGCTTAATATGTCGATTGTAATAAACTTTTATCGTTTAGAATGAGTTGCATGTAACGATTTCGTCCTAATTTGTTGGGGTAGATTTTCATTGCTTATATGTGAGTAAATATATATTTTAGAGATGCAGATGTATGAAATTTTCATTGTTAGGGTGTACTAGTTGAAGCATTTTCTGGTTCTATCATTGTAGATGGATCGTTTAGTGCGTATTTTCTCTGGTGGCACTGTGAATGAAAGTGGAGAATTTCTAAGGATGAGGCAATACGTTGCAACGTTTGCTAGCCCACCATCATTTGATGAGTTAATTGGACGTGTAAATGAGATGTTCAATACGGGACATGTGGATGAGGAGTTAACCCTTCGTGCTAGGTTTGATGCCGGTGACAAAAGGTCTCACTATGTGCTAATTGAAATAAAAAATGCTGATGATTGGTTATTTTACAAAGAGTTGTTGAAGGAGTCTCAAGTTCGTTGTGCCGAGATATTTGTTGATGTTTGTGGGCGAGATGTTTCCGATGACCTTGTGGAACATTTAACTCAAGAAGACCTCCCTCCTTGCAATGCTAATGATGACGAGATAGATGATGAGTTAAGTGACAATGATGAGGAATATGCAGATGAGGAAGCCAGTGGTGATGAAGGTGATTTTGATACTTGTGCAGTAAATAACCACTTTGATGGGAGCACCTTTGAGAATGAGGAGCGTGACCATGATGACATGTCCCAAGGCTTAGATGAGGAGGGTAGTGATGATGATGTTGTTGGCTTTGAGCAAGAGAACATTCCTAAAGGAGAAGTTCCTTTAGCGGAACTCTCACCTATCCTTGTGTAGCCGGTATCATTTCGACAACCACCAGCACATGTAGTTCATCAAAGTGTTGAGGAGACGGTTATGGAGCCTATTCGTACTAGTGAAGCAGCGCATGTAGTTAATGAACGGGTTGAGGAGAGGGTTAGGCAGCCTATGGCCAGCAATGAAGCAACATCAAGTCAACCAACACCAGTTGATAGTGCAAGGGTACAGGAGCCTCTTAGGGCACATATGTCCACTCTTTCTGGCGTTTGTTTGTCACCATTGACTACCCTTGAGCTGAGACAGTTAGAAGCTGTTCATGTTGAAGTCCCTCAGGTTCCGCTATTTCATTCAATTCCTAGAAAGGCTTATTGTGATTCTGGTTTGCGCCTAGGATCCATAGAGCTTGATAGTGGTGAGGATTTGATATCAAAAGGCATGATATTTGACAACCTGGAGGAACTAAAATTCTTTATGAGGGACTACTCAGTCCGGCACCACCGTCCTTATGATGTGGTGCATTCTTCAGCCAAGTTGAGGTATACTGTTCGGTGCCAACAAGGATGTGACTGGAAGGTATGGGCTAGACCTATTCCCGAAGATAGGGCCAAATGGAGAATCACTAAAGTCAAAGAACCTCACACATGCGGGACTTTGTGTGTATCACAGGTGCACTCTCAGTGCACGACGTGGTATACAGCAAAACGAATTGCTTCAACGGTCTATGCTGATCCAGATGTATCCGTAGCCACTCTTATCGAGGCCATTCATGGATTCACAAATTATAGGGTCAAATACGGTAAGGCATGGCGGGCCAAGCAGCATGTTGTAGCCATGTTGTGGGGTGATTGGAGGGCTGCTTATGGGAGGGTTCCACGGATCTTACAAGCAATAACACACTTCAACCCTGGCACGAAGTGGTGCATCCATAGCACAAAGAATGAGAAGGATAACGATGGTGTAATGAATCCAGTCATGCAACACGTGTATTGGTGCTTTCCACAGTGTGTAGAGGCATTCAAACATTGCAAGCCCGTTATTAGTGTTGACGGTACATTCTTAACCGGAAAGTATAGGGGTGCTTTGTTGATTGCCACAGGCATGGACGGTGAGGACCGTTTGATTCCACTTGCATTTTCTTTGGTTGAGGGGGAGAACAACGACAGCTGGTCTTGGTTCTTATACTTGGTTCGTAGGGATGTGATTGGACGTGAGCGCAGAGTATGCATAATATCAGACCGGCACCAAGGGATCCTTAATGCAGTTGAAGATTACATGGAAGGGTATCAACCAATCATGCATGGGTGGTGCATGCGTCACTTTGCATCAAACATTTGGCATAGGCACAAGAACAAGAAAGTCATTGAGCAACTCAAACTAGTTTGCTCATCAAAGGCTGAGAAAACCTTCAACATTAGGCTAACTAAACTAAGATCCATGATGAATGAAGACGCCACTGAGTGGTTGGAAGAGCAAATGGTTAACAAGAGCAAGTGGGCCGCCTGCTATGATGACGATGGTTGGAGATACGGAGTCAATAACACCAACATATCAGAAGTCCTAAACAAAGTATTGAAAGGCATCCGTGGTATGCCAGTGTCAGCCATTATAGTGTTCACCTTCTACAAGGTGAACTCATACTTTGTTCATCGGTGGGACAAAGCTAGGACTCAGATAGCTAGACGGCCTAACCAATTATTGTGGGGAAAAGGTGCAAGAAAACACCTAACAAAGGAGGGTAACAAATCCTCGAGTATGTGTGCTGGGTTGTTTGATCCTACGTCCTATGTTTATTCGGTTAGGACCGCAACGGCTCTGAACATAGGAGGAGAGATGACTGGTGGCCGCATCTACAAGGTTGACCTAACGGCCGTGACATATACTTGTTGTGCTCCACAATTGTTGCATTTGCCTTGCTCACATATGATGGCTGCTTGTCGTGTTAGAGGGGTTTCCCACCTGTCACCGAACTATACAACACCATTGTATTCGAAAGCTACCGTACTGAAGACATGGGCTCCTCGGTTCCAGTCGATACTAGACCAAACACATTGGCCAGAGTACAACGGTCCTATTTACGTCCCCGATAAAGATGTAGAAGCAAATCAGGGGACACACCGAGCGCCAATACTCTTCGTCCCTCCTACATATTGGAGCTAGGTCCATGTTCTCAACCTCTCCTCGGTTATACGGTCGCCAAGTAACCTATATGTACCATCATCCATATCAATATCACATTTTATATATCATTAGCAAATATTGAACAGGAAGACAAGAGCCTTAATAACTTACATGTCGATGAGTGAGGCAATCGAGCGCGTTGCTATAGTCCAAGTAACGCCTTCCAGGGTTCCCATGCACATTCAGAATATTATGCCAAAGATAACCAACTGTTGCAGCCGACGATCCTTCGTACGACGGCAATGCCTTCAAAGAAACATCATGGTTATATAAGTACTAGTGAACCAAATAGAAAAAATGGATGGTTGGGCTTAGGAACTTGCTTACCCCGTGTGCATACCGCTCCGGTCGACCTACGGGAATGTGCGCCCACATCCACAGTTGCAGAAGGTAAGCACAACCACCGAGATTAGCATTCCCACCACTCCGCCGGCAACCATCACACATCTGTCGGTACAACCATCCAAGTGCTGTTGTACCCCAACTATAATTTGCTATGTTGTCCCACTCTTGACCAATAATTGGTAGCCACATCCAATATATGGTGTTCCTGCTCGAGTCTGGAAATAGGAAACCACCAACCAAATGCCACAACCATGCCCTAGCATACCTCTCAACAACAACATCATCAGCTCCAACAGGTGGCGGTGCATTAAAGTGTTGTGAGAACCAACCCAAGTGCACTCCGGTAGTCTTCCTATCCTTGGCGTCTTCTGGTGGATCAGCTGGACGAACCCCCAACAAAATCTCAACCCTGTCCCTCCAGTCAGCGGCATCAATTTTTCCTGTCACCGCTTGCCCGTCTATAGGAAGCCCAAACAGCATAGCCACATCCTCAAGTGTGACAGTCATCTCCACATGGTAGGTGGAATGTGTGTGTCTCTAGCCTCCACCGGTCTACAAGGGCTGTAAGGGCAGCATTGTCCATCTTTGGAAGACCGTCCTTCACAAGCAACGCCACCGGGAGGAAACCAGCTCGATGAAGGAATGGTTCAATTCATACCGTTCATCCCACGCTAGCGGAGTATGCGTGCGAATCCGTAGGGGAATAAGAACCTGCAACAACAAGTGTTACAATTTTTCTTATATCAGTCTTTAAATGGCATGCACTAGCCTATATGACACATGTTGCTAAACTGAAACATGCAACTTTTAATAATAATAATATACCTAAGAATGATTATGTGAGCTTAACATTGCAAACTAAGCTTCTAAACCAATTTTCAATAATATTTTATCTTTGCTATTTGTAGAAAATAATTTACATTATGATGTAACAAGGTCTAATAAACCTCTGCTACACGCTCCTGAAGCTTCCTCCCACGGTGTTGCTCATCATAGAACACATCCAGGAGAGGGTACCGTGGATGGTTTACCATATTCCTGGAAAAAAATTAATTTCTATTATTACCAAATGTAAATGTAAGCAAATAAATTTTTACAAGATCTGATCATGCAGCCACAAATTAGCCATAGCACAAATTACACAAAGATATTCTTATCATGCAGCCACAAATTACACAAACATCATCCATAACACAAATATTAGAAAAATAGATAACATCACTTAGTTCAACATACAACCAACGACCGAAGAAAACCAACATAAACTACAAAACACCACTAAGACAGCAAAATAACTAAACAAATAGATTGAGCTTCTCAAACATCCTTCAGCCCCTAAGAAGCTGGGTCTTTAGGAGATGCATTGGGAGGACAATCAGCCGGAGGAGCTTGAACCACCGCCGTAGACGGTGGAGCGTAGCGACCACCAAACGGAGGTTCCTCGCCTCTTGCCACACATTTCTCATGTTCCTTTTGCAAAAAGCGAAGCATTGCTCTCTCAAACGCTCCTGGTTTGTTTGCCTTAGTATTAGAGCCCAGTGGACGTTTCCCCTTGCTAGGGTGACCCCCAGCATCTCCACTACCACCGGCAGCACTTGACATCTTGATTGCACCAAACTTTATATTTTAAATTTAACATGGCATGCTGTTTGTAACACCCTCCAAATTAAATAAAATTAATTTAGGATTATTTAAATAAATACTAGACTCATTAGAGTAATTATAGTTTTAAAAAGAAATAAACATGGAAAATAAACTATGGGAAAATAAAGGGATGTTCCACAACTTGAATGCTAAAACAAGTCTCTAAAACCCTAGAATAAACTAGTAAAGGTTTGATTCAAATTCGAATTTAAATTTCCTTTCAAAAACCTATTCAAATAAATGAAAAAACTGTTTAAATGTTGACTGGGCCGGAACTCTGATTTCAGCCCAAACTCGAAGTCCACTTCTTCCCCTTGGACTCCACCAGCCTCCTCCCTTTTTCCCCCGGCCGGCCCACTCCCTTCCCCCGGCCTGCACGCCCCTTCCTCCTCCGGCCAAGCGCCTGCGGCCCAGTCCTCCCCCGCGCGTGGCCTGCGGCCCATCTTCTCGCGCGGCCTGCGGCCCAGCTTCCCGCGCGCCTCCGGCCAAGGATGGCAATGGAGCGGTTTCGGGTCGGATATCCGCGGGTTTCGGGTCTAGCGGGTTTGGTTTTGGTTTGAATTTCTCACCCATGGTTTTCGGGTTCGGGGCCCCGAAACCTATCGGGTTCGGTTTCGGGTTTGGGTTTTCACCCGTGGATACCCAATGGATAACCGAAATAAATCATTAGGAATTAAAACTCATATTTTTAATATACTAATAATAACTTGTTTACTTATATACAACTCTAAATTGACTTAGGCAATTATTTACCATTTGTTGCCTCTTGTTTAGTTGTTTATACATGTGAATATGTCATATATCATGCATATGTTTATAAAAAGTCATCATTGTTCTTAATATTTTGCTATACAAAACGAGTTTCGGATATCCAATCGGGTTTTGGGTATCCGCGGGTTTCGGTTTCGGGGATGGATTTTCACCCGAATCGGTGTTCGGGGCGGTTTCAGGTTTTAAATTCGGGTTTCGGTTTTGGGTGCCCAGACACTCCACCCGATCCGAACCCGACCCGTTGCCATCCCTACCTCTGGCCCAGCGCGCTCGGCCCGGTTTCCCCACGCGCCTCACGGCCCAGCGCGGGGCGCGGCCAAACGCGCGGCCTTCTTCTCTGGCCAACCCTAGCGCCTGCATGCCGCCGCCGCCAGACGCCGCCGTCGCCGGCGTCCGCCGTTGCCGCCGCCCCGGCGGCCAAACCTCGCTGCCACTCGCCGCCAAGACCACCACTTCCTCCCGCGTTCCGTTTTTCCCCTCCATTCACCCTCTCCCTTGCCCCCAACCCCGGCGCCATGGCCACAAAGCTCAGCCGTGCCATGGCCGCCGCCTCTATCTCTCGCGCGCACGGCCATGCCGTCTGGCCTCTGCCTGCGTGCCACGCGGCCACGCTGCCCTATCACCGCGTGCCACGCCCCCGTCCTCGCCTCGCTCGGCCACCGTCTGAGTGACACGCCGCCGCTCACCTCCGACCTGGCTCGGGACAGCGCCTTAACTCCCGCTCGCCCAGCACGTCACCCAGAGGCTGAAGCCAGCACCCGCCTCGCCCACTGCCCCGCTGCCACCCCGCCTCGCTTCCAACCGACGCCCTTGCTCGGTCCCTCCGCTGCCAGTGCGCTGCCGCCACGCCTGCTCGCTGTTGACGGGCACTATATGCTACTTTTGACCGTCAACCTTCCCAACTTAATAAAGGAACTAAGTGATGCTCATATAATATTTTATTTAAACTAATGATTTCCACAAGTTTTGTGCACCAATATGTTTTGCAAGGAAATATAGGTAATATGGTGCATAAATACCAAGATCGGTGAAGTCATGCAAGTGAAGGTTCATCCCAAGACAAAGGAGACTTGGACATGGTGCAAAAGTGACCCAAATCACATATTTGACAGCACCATGTCGAAGAGCTCTCTGAGTTGATCGAAATGGATATTTGGATGACCCAATTCGGAGTCCGGACGAGAAAGTTACGCCTCCGGGAAAATCGCCGGCGAAACCTGTCCGGCCGGTCGGCCTGGACAAGGCCGGTCGGCCCTGGACCTCCACCAAACCACCTCAACCTTTGCAAGATGGCCTTAGTGTGTCACCAAAGTACACCCAAGCATGGATTTCACAAGGATGAGTGAAGTTGAGACCGAAAGGCCTAAGACATGGAGCGGAAGGCCCACATGCAGCGACTAAACCAAACTTTTGGATTGGAACCGCCTCTTCAGACAACAAGCAACCGTCCATGAGCGTGTCGGTGCAACGGAGGGCCGAGAGGGGCCAGAGCCAGGCCGGCCGGCCTAGCCTAGGCTGACCGGCCTCTAACTGCCGAGCGTGGATCAAACGCCACTGCAACCGTCATTAGGAGAGCATCAGGACCGTCCAGGAGAAAGGCGGTGCCAAATGGCGACCAACCCAGGCCGAACGGCCTGGATGAGGCCGGCCGGCCTATGACCGTGGCCGTTACTCCTCCCCTTTGGCGTGGAAGCTAAGCAGGTCCTTGGCGTCATCCCTACGCATGATACCGCCCTTGGAAGGCTATAAAAGGCGACCTCCACCCCCATTCAACTCACCATGGTGAAAGGAAGAAGTCCAAGTGTAGTGTAGTGCTACCTATCTAGCTTAGAAAATAGGGAGAGTGGTGAGGTGAGAGTCCGGAGAGGAGCCGAAGTGCCGGCCCCTCTCCAACTTTGTGCCTCCGAGGAATGAAGCTTCAGTTCGAGTAAAGTTCCTCTTCTTTTGTCTTTACTGCTTTCTCTCCTTACATTAGTAGTTCTTGAATGCTTTCTCAAGTTGCGGGTACCTGAGTCTGCGCGAGTGACAGCGACTCTTGTTTGGGGTTTCCTCCCCTACTCGCGGGAGGGGAGGTCAGTAGCTGAAAGCTTAGGCGTGGTGCCTGTGCTGGCTAGCTACCTCAGGTTGTGTTGCACCCCACGGAACTGCAGTGGTAGGCGGCAGGTGGTGACAGCCCTGTCCATCCTTCGTAGTCCACCACGTTCGGGTGTACTCATAACAGTAGTGCTGAGCCCGGAGAACCCCCTCTCTCACCCCGTTCTGAGGTTCTCCCGTTCTAGCCGTCGAAGCAACTAGAGGAATCAAGTATTCCTGATAGGAGGTTAGCAAGTCGACATTAGATTACCTCTACCCACTTATCTGTTCTTCTTCACTCCCATCGTCCCTGGATATACCAGAGCTGTTTCTAGTACACTTCTCGTTCCTCATGGATTCGATACCCTGGAATACTCCTAGGTGAAAGCTACATCGGCATCTGTACGCTTGCGGATTTATCTGTTAGGCTAAGGAACGCCAACAAGCTTTCTGGTGCCGTTGCCGGGGAACTGTAGCTGTACTAGTATCGTCCTAGTTTACCCTTGTATCACTCCACCTACCATTCCATCCCTTATTATAAAAAAAAATTTATCCCACCTTCCCCATGGCTTCCATTACCCTCCGTCAGTTCTCGGCACCAGGGCATAATCATTGGGTGCCTCCACCTTCATCACACCCCATCCATACCTCAGGCTTCGAGATCCACCCTAGTCTTGCAGCCTTGGTTCGATCACAATCTTTCTCTGGGCACAAGGATGAAAATCCTTACACCTACCTATGAGAATTTGAGCAGAACTGCTCCCTCATCTCAATACCAGGCATGCATCATGAAACAGTGAAATGGAAGCTCTTCTCATTCTCCTTGACTGATGTTGCCAAAGAATGGTATTATATGACCGTAGGGACCGTAAAAGGTGATTGGAATACCCTCAAAGATGAGTTTTGTCTCAAATTCTTCCAAGTATCAAAGGTCGTTGCCCTTCGTACAGAAGCCCTCTCTTTCAAGCAACGAGAGGGAGAATCTTTGGGAGCAGCTTGGGCTCGTTTCACCAAACTTTTAGCTTCAGGGCCAGATTTGGGTATACCCAAGGCTATGTGTTTACAACACTTTGCTGGCGGTCTTAGAAAAGAAAGTGCACTCCAGTTGGATGCAGCTTCTAAAGGTTCTTTCTTCTTCTTAACCGTAAGTGAGGGGAGAGCCATCTTAGATAAGATGCTCAAGAATACTGAGCGCACCGGAGTATATGAAGATCTGCCTGAAAAATCTCAAGAGCCTGCTGATAGAATGAATGCTTTTGGTCATTCTCCATCACCTTGCCCACAGAAAGTTGCCGAACCAAAACCCCCTACCTCAGATCCTAATCCCTCCTATGATCATCATCAACCTTTCTTTTATTCCATGTTCGATGACGATGAATCGATAGCATACGGTGATGTCCCATCATCACCAGGAAAAGAAGATGGTGCCTATAGAAAATCTGAGGTAGTGACCTCCAACCCACAAGAAGAATCTTGGACCGATGCCAAGCAGTATGTTCCATTCTTTAAGACGGCATCCTGATTCTCAACACTCCCGGGTCTCCAATACTCAAGGGACAAGTCTGAATCCCCTAAGGAGGATTCACCATCCCTCAATCCGGAGTTTCAATTCTCGGAAGATGAATTCAAATTTTCTGATGAGGAGTTCAAAGCTCCTAAGGAGGATTCACCATCCCTCAATCCGGAGTTTCAATTCTCGGAAGACGAATTCGAATTTTCCGATGAGGAGTTCAAAGCTCCTATCTCGTCAAACCCCTCAGAATTCCCAGGATCATATCAATTTTGCGATTTCGAGGAGAATGCTTTCCTTCTTGATCCAGAAAAATCAAAGGACTTCCATATCGAAGAGAAGGATACGCCTCAAGAATACTACAGGCTTGATTCTGAAAATGTTTGCTCTATAGATATTCCTGAGGTTGCAGATTCCATGTCGGGTTTGGAAGAAAATGATGAGCATGGATATTTCGTCTTTGAGAAACCCAAAGATCCATGTTTCCCTGTGGATACTCCATCTACTCCCACCATTAGCACACACGATGACTCCAACCATCACATGCCCCATCAAAACAATTTCAAAAGGGTGGTTATGGATGATTTTGTTTATCATAAGTATTGCAAATTTCGTCGTGGTATGTTGTGCTAACCTTGCAGCTAGAAAAACGACATCCGAAGATTGGTGATGGAGGGAGCCACAACACCAAGCTAGCTGCTACTTCGAAAAGAGGCTCCCAAGGTCGAGCTTTTGACCATAAACAAGCACTGCCGGGAGGTAACCCGTATTTTCATTCATTTTTTTCCTTTCTTTCTTTCAAATTCCACAAAAAAAATATATAACAATAAAAAAATCTTTATTTTCAATAAATAAAACCGAACAAAGTTTCATGACATAATTTTAGGACTCTGCTTCCTTCGGGTATTTTTGTCACTAACCTTTCAGGTTGAGACTCAAATAAACGAAGAGTTGGGCAAAAGGCTACAGCCTCAGACGCTCAATTTTTTTGCACCAAGTGTCGTAAAATCTGAGCATGGGGGAGGACATAATTTGAGCACGAAGCAAAGCATGGTCAATCCTTCAACGCTGGTTTGCACTTTTATTTCCCCCACTTGAGGTTATTTTATAATGTTCATATCTTTGGATTGAGCCTCTTGTTCACATATAAAAAAAATGAATGATGATGCAACAAGTTATCTTGATCACAACTTTGCATCTCACATGTCGGCAAGCACAAACTTTATTCCTTAACTAGTACTCTATGCTTGTGGGATCAAAAAAAAATTTAGGAGGATCTTGCCTAAGTTGTTGACGAGTGTGAGATAATGAGATAGAAGTGTTTCTTTCTTCTTTATTAATTCTTACTTGGAGACTTTTCTTTCAAAAAAAATCATGAAAACCCTTAGGCTCAGAATTCCTCAGTGGTTGAAAATTCCTACCAGAGCCAAATATTTCACATGCTCAAACCTATACATATGCCACCTATATAGTTGTGTTGAGTTTTGTCAAACTTTGTGTCCTTATTGGAAAATCACATTTCAATACCGATCATTTCTTCCTGGTGTCTATCCTTTAGTGCTAGCCTTTCCATGTCTGGAGATGCTGATTTCAAAATGGATTCTTGCATCCACTTTCAACAGACATTCCTCCGTCAAACCAAACCAAAATCATTTCATCCATATACCCTTGACCAAATCCTATCCACAAATATGGCCTTTCAAAATAAATACTCTAGTCATCCCTCCCCCAATTTGAGAGAAGACATGGAGCTATCGAGCTAAAAAAAAAAACTTGCATAGTCATGGGCAAAGAAAAAAAAAGAAGAGATATAGAGCTCGATAGTTTCAAGTCTCCAAAGTACTAATAGGGATCCATGCAAAATAAAGAGTACCGCTCAAGGCCATATTCTTTCAAAAGCATAATTTATGGTTTGTTCATCACAATCCATCGTGCTTGTGTCGTGTCCATTTTTCCCCCTCATCCTTGACCATCCATTTCTCAATGATCGGAATATGAAGTGTCACAACTTCCACTTGGACCAATTTTTGACTTAACAATATACACAACATAGGTGGGCCTACATTTCCCCTACTCGAGCTCCACATAAGCCTATAGATTGTAGGGAGAGGCTGGCTACTGGCCTCAGTGAGGAATGAAAATACCACATCAGCGACTTGAGAGTGCCATCTGAGGATCTTATGAGCTAAGGTATTCTTCTCCTAAAAAAAAACTCCAAGTATGGTTGATGAAGAGGGAAGTTATATCTTCATTCGAGTTGTTCCACTTTTCAACCACCGACGGCAGGCATCATAGCCACTTCAAACCCCACAGGTATGAGAAATGTTTTGGAATAATGTTTATGCTAGCTTTTACATTGAGAAGTTGTGCATCAAAGCCTACCTTAGTTCTTGCTCGGCCCGGTGTTCTAAATCCTACCCTTTGCTCGGGACGAGCAAAGATCTAAGCGTGGGGGTGTGTTGACGGCCACTATATGCTACTTTTGACCGTCAACCTTCCCAACTTAATAAAGGAACTAAGTGATGCTCATATAATATTTTATTTAAACTAATGATTTCCACAAGTTTTGTGCACCAATATGTTTTGCAAGGAAATATAGGTAATATGGTGCATAAATACCAAGATCGGTGAAGTCATGAAAGTGAAGGTTCATCCCAAGACAAAGGAGACTTGGACATGGTGCAAAAGTGACCCAAATCACATATTTGACAGCACCATGTCGAAGAGCTCTCTGAGTTGATCGAAATGGATATTTGGATGACCCAATTCGGAGTCCGGACGAGAAAGTTACGCCTCCGGGAAAATCGTCGGCGAAACCTGTCCGGCCGGTCGGCCTGGACAAGGCCGGTCGGCCCTGGACCTCCACCAAACCACCTCAACCTTTGCAAGATGGCCTTAGTGTGTCACCAAAGTACACCCAAGCATGGATTTCACAAGGATGAGTGAAGTTGAGACCGAAAGGCCTAAGACATGGAGCGGAAGGCCCACATGCAGCGACTAAACCAAACTTTTGGATTGGAACCGCCTCTTCAGACAACAAGCAACCGTCCATGAGCGTGTCGGTGCAACGGAGGGCCGAGAGGGGCCAGAGCCAGGCCGGCCGGCCTAGCCTAGGCTGACCGGCCTCTAACTGCCGAGCGTGGATCAAACGCCACTGCAACCGTCATTAGGAGAGCATCAGGACCGTCCAGGAGAAAGGCGGTGCCAAATGGCGACCAACCCAGGCCGAACGGCCTGGATGAGGCCGGCCGGCCTATGACCGTGGCCGTTACTCCTCCCCTTTGGCGTGGAAGCTAAGCAGGTCCTTGGCGTCATCCCTACGCATGATACCGCCCTTGGAAGGCTATAAAAGGCGACCTCCACCCCCATTCAACTCACCATGGTGAAAGGAAGAAGTCCAAGTGTAGTGTAGTGCTACCTATCTAGCTTAGAAAATAGGAAGAGTGGTGAGGTGAGAGTCCGGAGAGGAGCCGAAGTGCCGGCCCCTCTCCAACTTTGTGCCTCCGAGGAATGAAGCTTCAGTTCGAGTAAAGTTCCTCTTCTTTTGTCTTTACTGCTTTCTCTCCTTACATTAGTAGTTCTTGAATGCTTTCTCAAGTTGCGGGTACCTGAGTCTGCGCGAGTGACAACGACTCTTGTTTGGGGTTTCCTCCCCTACTCGCAGGAGGGGAGGTCAGTAGCTGAAAGCTTAGGCGTGGTGCCTGTGCTGGCTAGCTACCTCAGGTTGTGTTGCACCCCACGGAACTGCAGTGGTAGGCGGCAGGTGGTGACAGCCCTGTCCGTCCTTCGTAGTCCACCACGTTCAGGTGTACTCATAACAGTAGTGCTGAGCCCGGAGAACCCCCTCTCTCACCCCGTTCTGAGGTTCTCCCGTTCTAGCCGTCGAAGCAACTAGAGGAATCAAGTATTCCTGATAGGAGGTTAGCAAGTCGACATTAGATTACCTCTACCCACTTATCTGTTCTTCTTCACTCCCATCGTCCCTGGATATACCAGAGCCGTTTCTAGTACACTTCTCGTTCCTCGTGGATTCGATACCCTGGAATACTCCTAGGTGAAAGCTACATCGGCATCTGTACCCTTGCGGATTTATCTGTTAGGCTAAGGAACGCCGACACTCGCCTCCTTGTGTCCGATCAACGGCAACCCCGGCCACCCCTGCCCAGCGTGCCTATAAAAGGCCTCCCTCCCCGTTCTGTTCCAACGCCCACACACATACCGCACAACACCCCCCCCCACACACACACAAGTACACACACGCACGAGAGCCTGAGCTCTCCAGCACTCTGTAAGAGTGAGAGCTTCAGCTCTCACCGAGAGTGCAAGAGAAGCTCGGCTCTCACATGCGATAACACATGCACACACTGCGGAAGCGCTGCCCACGTACACATAGGAAAGGTGCGCCAACTGCTGCTCTGTTCTTCTCCCGGGTACGCCCAAAACACTCTAACCAGCGGCGTAGCTTTAGTCATACCACACTGCCCACGTACACATAGGAAAGGTGCGCCAACTGCTGCTCTGTTCTGCTCTCGGGTACGCCCGGAACAGTCTAACCAGCGGCGTAGCTTTAGCCATTTCGGCCGGCATTGTGGACGATGCCAGTTCGGCTGGCCGCGCAATGCCTGACCCCGCCGCTAAACCCCATCGCTGCTCGCTGCTTCGCAACCCTAGCCAGGATGCTGCCCGATTCCTGAGTTTCCAGGCCAGTCCACCCTAGCCGTTATAATGCTCGACCGACACCCTGATCCTAGCCCCACCTAGCGGTTACGCTGCCCAAATCCAAACCCCAGATATCTCCCGGTATAGCAGTTATGCCGCCCAACCAAAAACCCCGGTTACTAAACCCTAGCCCCGTGTAGCCGTTGCGCTGCCCAAATAAAACCCTAGTTAAAACCCAGCCCTTATGCTACCCGACCCAAAATCCCAGATATTAGCAAACCCTAGCCGTCATGCCACCCATAATATTCCCGAAAAATTATATTAATAATTTTCTAGAATATTATTAGAAATCCAATCCAATATCCCTTAATTGTTTATAAATCTATTTCTAAATAATTAATATAATTATTCGGAAATTATTTAGACATCCAGTAATTCTCAGAATAATTATCCCTAACCTTTCTCCCCACACTTAGAAACCACCCTATCACTTAGACCCCTCCTAAGCCCCCATCATCCTACCCATTAATGGATAATCCGTCAACAAATCCATCCAGATCCGTAGGTACGCCCCGAAGTATCTATCTCCCATTTCTCTTTCTAATCTGTAGGCATTGATTGATGAATTGATGTTATTTTATGTGTTTTATTGTTCGATAGTATGACCGGGCCCGATGAGACGCCGAAGCTCCAGAAGGCCCGAAGCCCCACCCGGTCAACATACAGTTTACGCCCGCGCACGGAACGTCTAAGGACCGATAATGAAGGCAAGTCTCACCAATAATATCACCCAATAACTAAAGTTTACCATTCTTGTGGCATAAGCTGTAAGGAGGCTTCACGTGGGTGGAAGCCTGGCTTCGCTATATAGGATGCTTTAAGATTGGGAGTGGAAGGATGGCCTCGCTACGAGCCGCTCTGATCCCAGCTAAGGATCGGTTCATGGGAGAGTCTTTCTAGTGCCTAGTACAACCCCGCATGCCAAAAAGGCACAGCCTACGGGAGTGCCTATTTATGTGAGGCCTTGATTTACACCCCACCAGCTGAACCTAGTAATCCATCCCAAGGAGCCGTATGATTGGTGCAGAGTGCCGACCGGCGAACTAGGTAGCGCCTGGTGCCGAGTCGGGCACACACCAAGTCGGGAACGGGTATACTGGAGACAGCCCCAGACAGAGGGCTGGGACTGGGCGGCACGGGTCGACTAGGATACAGGGTCGGAGACCCTGAGGGCCGAGGGCCCTGATTAATGAGCTCACAGACCTGGGTCAACATCTGCGAGGCGGATGATTAGTGGCCCCTGCTTAGCCCCCAGTACTACCTGTGGCTGGACCTAGGGAATGCTGACCAGCGATGGTCACCGATGGGTATGAGTCTCGTAGGGCAGAACCTATCTTGACGAAGGTAGGGACTGACCGAATGCGGGGTAGATAAGTACGACCTCTGCAGAGTGTGGAATCTATCTTGATAGCCGTGACTCCGGAATGAGTCCACTTAGTCAAAGCCCCCACTGATTAGATTTCCTTTATTGCATGGGGAACCCGGACGGCTGGAGTGCCGATGACTTTGTTCTGGGGTTGATATTGGGACTGGCAGGGAGGAAATGCCCCTCCAGGCCCAACATTTATATTCTTTTAATTTATAATTATATTATTGAATTTGTGAGATTTGCTGGGTATTCAACTCTGAATACTCACTCGTGCTTTCATTGTCATACAGGTTTAGGACTCCAGGGTGATATAGCGCTGCCACCCACCCCGGTGGCAAACGAGTGCCCGCCGCTCTCCGCTAGTTAAATCGATGTAAATATTTAACTTATACGTTATTTACTGCTTCTGACACTAACCTGTGTCGAAATCCATATCAGTGTACTGATCCAGGGACTGATACGGGTGATCGAGGGACGTCCTGGCCAAGGGGTCCCCACAGGGTGGTATCAGAGCCGTAAATAAATTCTTAGCACCATATAAGACAGCCCATACGCATTAGGAAGCCTGAAACCTTCTATTCTTTTCATATTTTTCAAAAATTGTCAGAAAAATCCTTATTTCGTGCCCTAAATTCCCCTTATCTCATGCTTAACTCCAAATGTTACTCTGACAGGTATGGATCATGAGAATGAAGTTTGGAAGATGATCCGTAATATGGAAATTATGAGATGAAGATTTGCCGAAAAGCAAATGCTGCCAGAGTAACTAGAAATCGAGTTTTGATAATAATGAGTTTTCTATTGGAAATGAGCCTACGACTTTATAGTAACGTACTTTTGATTGAATAATGTTTGCTTAAGCCCCGGATAATAGTTTCCCCCTTTCCATATAATAGATATGGATTTGATTGGTAGTTAATTGTAGAAATGCGTGGATAGAACCCTTCTTTCCTTAAAACCTAAGGATTATCTATAGCGCTTGTCCCTCTAACGTCACCAGTTCAAGTAGAGGTTCAGAAATGAAGAAAATTTCTGAAAAATAACTTTATATGTCTGATACGGGATATGGAGTCTAATCCTCTTAAGTGGGGTAGATTCCAAAGTTATCAAGACATTATACTCGGAAAACTGCAGGAGGCCGGCTAGTGTGAACCACAACATACAGATTCCAGGGAAATACAGAATAATCACAGGAATAGTGTAAACCAAGTTTATACTATGAATGTGACAAAGACAGAATCCCTGAGTAGAATCTTGGAACAGAAATCCGTGAAAGCTGAAGAAATCAATAAAGAAGATATAAGGATCTCTGTTAGAAACCCTGACCCTAGGTTCTACAATCCTTGAGTCCTCCACCGACAAATAAACATCTAACCCTATCCGCATCAAGGCCGACTCCATCCACCATAAGTGTTTCCGGATTGGCCACATCATTTCTGGAATCGGGACTGACAATGTTCGTATGTCCCCGAAATCTCTGTCACCCTCTTTCCCTTGATTTCCCTCAGCTTTTAGAAAATTCCTGTTCATTGACCCGGTACCCTGAGAATCTCAATACTGTCTCCCCAAGTCAAGTCTCACGAAGATTTTCACAAGAATAACCAAACCTCCGCCTATTCTTCAAGGCAATCGAATTCTTGATGACACCAAGCCCCTCAACCATCACTCACCCTTACCAACTCCTCATTAGTTCTCCATAGAAATTCAAGCCCCTCTCTCTCCCGAAAAATTAGCTAAACCAACGGCCGAGAAACAAAAACCTATTCTCTTCCTACCAAGCTCGAACCCATCCATCGTATCATTCCTGGTTTAGCCAATACTTTCCCTTAATTCAGGACTAACCATAAACTTTCTTGAGCAATCCTTGTCATTCCCTACCCCCCCCCCTTACTCAGAAAATTCCCCGAAAGAGAAAAAAATCCCAATCCTAAACCCCAACCCTAAGAATTTCGAAACCATTTCCACAAAGAAAAGAAATCGAGAAATAGCCAAATCCTGTCTTTATTCTTCAAGGCCTACAAGTTTCTTATCAAAACTAGCTTCCTTTTAACCATCATCATCCCCGACCCAGCTCATCATCAGCTTTCCCTAGGAAACTATGCCCATTTCTGCCAAAATGGCCCAAACTCATATCCGCAAAAACAGACCAGCCCCTAGATAAACCAATACTCTCTTCCGATACGGACTCATCCGATTTCCCGAGAGTATCTATATACCCCGTCGCCAAACTAATTTCACTCTCACACCAACACCCATTCTCGATCTATCCCGCAACGAAACCACAAGCTTTCCAAAATACCCCTGACTTCCGAAGAAATCCATACAAGTCAACCATACCATTCCTGACTCGGTATATTCCCCCGAAGTTCTGGAAGAAACCCCAACATCGCCTTCCAACACACACTCCCTTCCAAAATATTTCAAGAAACCTACCGTCATTCACTTTATTTTCCTACGGCACACTCACAATCAAACCAGTGCTATGCAGAAATACCCTTGGCTACCATAGGAATCCGAAACCCCTCCTTGACAGGAAATTACCCTATTTCCTAACAGATCATTGAGGCATGCAAGTTTCTCGGAGTATGCCTCTCTATCTCACTGTAACCATCCAAAATAAGTCGTCCACAAAAATCTCAAAAAGTATTATCCTATCACTCTCTTCCAACCACTGCACCTCTATCAATCCCTTACTTCCAGCCGTCAAGAAAAGCTACCGGGTTATATTCAAACAAACTTCCAAAACCACAGAGTTTAACCATGACCATACTCTTTTTAAATAGAGCCACAATCCTGGCCCCTCCACAAAATCCTTTTATCCTGACTCCTCCCACTGGAATGGTTGGCCAAGGTCATCCTCTTAGAAGCACCCTCCCGACTCCATGATGCCAACCTTAGACCTTCTAGAAAATTCCAAGACAGTTGATTCAAGAGATAAGAATATAAGGAATGGATCATAACACTGTAGTGGATCATGATACAGGATGGAATACGTGGGTGATTTAGCAGAATAATCACCATATGAAGATTTGGAAATCCAAAGTGACCATGATCCATGGATATGATCAACCGCCGAGTAGCAACCTACTTCCGTTAGAATAACTAGAAAACCCACCAACCGAAATATCGTAACTATCTAGGTATCCAAGGGAGAAGACACTTCTCACAATACCCAAAAGAATCACCATACCAAATTTTCTGGTGAGAAGTGGTCACCCAAGTTTCCTACCCTAGATTCCTTTCTCCCCCGTCTGGTAACCCCGAAACAATTACCAGATTCCCTGTAACCCCAGCTATAACCTTCCCCGAACCCAACCACTCCAGGCGAAGCAAGGTTACCCAGAAGAAAGCCACGACAAAGATAGTTGAATAGGACATTTGAAGGAATAGTAAGATCAAACATGAAAGTACCCAAGTAAAAGAAGACTTGGATCAAGGGGTCTAAGCAGAAACCCCAAGAAAATATGGAAATCCTGAGTTAATCCTTTTAAGTGGGGTAGCAACCCAAGTGAAGAAAAGGTGCTTGACCTCAAGAGCTTGAGGATTAAAACAACTCAGGAAAAGTATTTCATCAAATCACCCCAAGTATGATGGAAATTAATTGGATACATTCAGGAGTAAAAGAAATAAAGATCAACAACAATACTCCCACAGACGGAAATAAGAGACAGGTATAACACAAAGAAAAGAATTCCTAAAATTTAAAAGGGAGAAGAAATTCCTTTTAATAAATACTGGAATCCTTATCGACGCCGCAAATTAGGAGAATGTTAGGAGAAAACCCTAAACCTTCTTTCTAGCCCTAAATCTCGGGACGAGATTTCCTTAAGTGGGGTAGATCTGTAACACCCTCCAAATTAAATAAAATTAATTTAGGATTATTTAAATAAATACTAGACTCATTAGAGTAATTATAGTTTTAAAAAGAAATAAACATGGAAAATAAACTATGGGAAAATAAAGGGATGTTCCACAACTTGAATGCTAAAACAAGTCTCTAAAACCCTAGAATAAACTAGTAAAGGTTTGATTCAAATTCAAATTTAAATTTCCTTTCAAAAACCTATTCAAATAAATGAAAAAACTGTTTAAATGTTGACTGGGCCGGAACTCTGATTTCAGCCCAAACTCGAAGTCCACTTCTTCCCCTTGGACTCCACCAGCCTCCTCCCTTTTTCCCCGGCCGGCCCACTCCCTTCCCCCGGCCCGCACGCCCCTTCCTCCTCCGGCCCAGCGCGCCTGCGGCCCAGTCCTCCCCCGCGCGTGGCCTGCGGCCCATCTTCTCGCGCGGCCTGCGACCCATCTTCCCGCGCGCCTCCGGCCCAGCGCGCTCGGCCCGGTTTCCCCGCGCGCCTCACGGCCCAGCGCGGGGCGTGGCCCACCGCGCGGCCTTCTTCTCTGGCCAACCCTAGCGTCTGCACGCTGCCGCTGCCAGACGCCGCCGCCGCCGGCGTCCGCCGTTGCCGCCGCCTCGGCGGCCAAACCTCGCTGCCGCTCGCTGCCAAGACCACCACTTCCTCCCGCGTTCCGTTTTTCGCCTCCATTCACCCTCTCCCTTGCCCCCAACCTCGGCGCCATGGCCACAAAGCTCAGCCGTGCCATGCCCGCCGCCTCTATCTCTCGCACGCACGGCCATGCCGTCCGGCCTCTGCCTGCGTGCCACGCGGCCACGCCGCCCTATCACCGCGTGCCACGCCCCCGTCCTCGCCTCGCTCGGCCACCGTCTGAGTGCCACGCCGCCGCTCACCTCCGACCTGGCTCGGGACAGCGCCTTAACTCCCGCTCGCCCAGCACGTCACCCAGAGGCCGAAGCCAGCGCCCGCCTCGCCCACTGCCCCGCTGCCACCGCGCCTCGCTTCCAACCGACGCCCCTGCTCGGTCCCTCCGCTGCCAGTGCGCTGCCGCCACGCCTGCTCGCCTCCTTGCGTCCGATCAACGCCAACCCCGGCCACCCCTGCCCAGCGTGCCTATAAAAGGCCTCCCTCCCCGTTCTGTTCCAACGCCCACACACATACTGCACATCACACCCCCACACACACACAAGTACACACACGCACGAGAGCCTGAGCTCTCCAGCACTCTGTAAGAGTGAGAGCTTCAGCTCTCACCGAGAGTGCAGGAGAAGCTCGGCTCTCACATGCCATAACACATGCACACACTACGGAAGCGCTGCCCACGTACACATAGGAAAGGTGCGCCAACTGCTGCTCTGTTCTGCTCCCGGGTACGCCCGGAACAGTCTAACCAGCGGCGTCGCTTTAGCCATTTCGGTCGGCATTGTGGACGATGCCAGTTCGGCTGGCCGCGCAATGCCCGACCCCGCCGCTAAACCCCATCGCTGCTCGCTGCTTCGCAACCCTAGCCGGGATGCTGCCCGATTCCCGAGTTTCCAGGCCAGTCCACCCTAGCCGTTATAATGCCCGACCGACACCCTGATCCTAGCCCCACCTAGCAGTTACGCTGCCCAAATCCAAACCCCAGATATCTCCCAGTATAGCAGTTATGCCGCCCAACCAAAAACCCGGTTACTAAACCCTAACCCCGTGTAGCCGTTGCGCTGCCCAAATAAAACCCTAGATAAAACCCAGCCCTTATGCTACCCGACCCAAAATCCCAGATATTAGCAAACACTAGCCGTCATGCCGCCCATAATATTCTCGGAAAATTATATTAATAATTTTCCAGAATATTATTAGAAATCCAATCCAATATTCCTTAATTGTTTAGAAATCTATTTCTAAATAATTAATATAATTATTCGGGAATTATTTAGATATCCAGTAATTCTCAGAATAATTATCCCTAACCTTTCTTCCCACACTTAGAAACTACCCTATCACTTAGACCCCTCCTAAGCCCCCATCATCCTACCCATTAATTATTATTAAATAATTAATGGATAATCCGTCAACAAATCCATCCGGATCCGTAGGTACGTCCCGAAGTATCTATCTCCCCTTTCTCTTTCTAATCTATAGGCTACCATCGTTTTTTTTCTTGTCATGTTAGCGCAGTCGATGTTGTGCGACACCTTCATGGGGGGCCTCGAATGTGTATGTTGATGATGAGCTTGAGAGATCTCCCCCACACTTGTACTTGTGCTGGTACTGTTATTCAAAACCAAAAGGTGGAAACAAAAAGAGGCTCTTCTGGTTCAAGAACCAGGGAGCCTTTATTCAAGCTTTTATTTTTTTTAATTTTATTTTTTTATTTGGCAAGATGCATGAACTAGCACCAATTTCAAACCAAGATAAGTTTGGTATAAGAGAAACTTACTTGGGATACTCACATGCCTCCCCCACACTTGGAATTTGCATTGTTGTGCAACACAACCCATGTGTGTGGAGTTCAAGTTTCCTTTCGTAATCATTCTCTCAATAAAACTTACAACGGTATTGTAGTTGATGTAGCTCTCATGTTCTAAGGTGTTCATCGTTCTTCTTGATATTCGCCTGAAATGGTTAGAGAGGAAAAATACCCGAAGGACAACTTTATCATAGAGACATGATCTTGCTTTTTATTCAAAAGGGAAATAAATACTAATTATCCGGGCTATCTCCCGGCAGTGCCTTGTTTATGGTCATAAGCTTGACCTTGGGAACATTCTCTTGCAGCTACCATCGATGATGTTGTTCCCGTCTCATCACCAAGTATCGATGTGTCATGAAGCTTTTAGCTGCAAGGTTAGGGCAACAGAGCAACCACGAAATTTGCAATGCTTATGGTAAACATATGCATCTACAACCAACCTTCTAAATGCTTTGTAGAAGAGGACCTTGAGGTGGTTGTAGTCCTCGTGTGTGCTCGGGGCACCGGACGTGGCTAACTTTGGAGAGGCAGTGAACGAGCATGGTCTATGTATGACTTCAAGAATAAAACTTCCATGCTCATCCAAGAGATTATTTTCCTTGGACTCCAAAGTTAGTGCTTTACAATCCTTCCATGCCCACGGGTTCACTATCTCAAGAGATTCATCATGGAAGCTTGATGTTGCTTTTCGATCATGGTCGGAAACAACATAGTAAGGGCCAGTGGGAAGAGGCTCAAACTCGTTCGAGGGTGATGATGATCGTTCCTCTTCACAAAAGTGAAGGGTCTCTTCCGACTCGTAATATTTGAGAGCAGAGACCACAACCTCAAAGAGAACAGGCTCGGATGATGTGAATGGAGATCCATGCATCATACTCTCGAACGGGTTTAGCTTAGGAAGAGGCTTCGCCATAGGTTTTGCTAGACAAGTGGTAGTGGTGGCGAAGGCAGCTTCCCTAAGCTTTTCATCTAGGCTCCCTCGAGGTTTATCAAGGAGTTCTCGAACTGGGCAGCCTAGGAGTAGATCAAGATCAAGTATATCAAAAATGTGAAAGTCTAGGCTCACCTCGATCTTGTCTATCATGAGTGGCATGGCACAAGCAACCCCCCGACATTCAAGGATGTGTCCAAAGGGACAACTAGTGAGGAGCTTGTCGGACGGCCTTAGCGAGACATTGCCCAATAGTGTACGCTAAGTGCCATGGCATCACATTAATCTCCATGATGGGGTTAAGATGGGCTTCTACGGTTATTCCCCTTATAGAACAAGGAAGGATCGTAGACGGAGAACTAATCCAAATTTCTTCGGAATAGCATCTCACTCCACACAACCACTCCTGATTCATAGCCTCCTTAAGAGATGTTTCATTAGGAGGATCAGGAGGCAAAGGATGTATCGTAGGCCTGTGGAAAGGATCTGTCAGAGAATTTTTAGAATGATAGATTTGGACAGAAGAGGGTGTTGGTTCAGGGAGAGTATCGGAGAGATGTGCTACGACTGGTGTGGATTCTTGTGATGCTTTCACATCTTCCGATGCAGATGTCTCTTCTATGGCCTCCTCAGGAACTTCTTCTGGGAATTCATCATAGATCCCAGTGTAAGGGGTGTTTTCTAAAATTTTGTCTAGAATAGCCCTTCCTTCACTAGGTGTCAAATGACTGAAAGATCCTCCTGAGGATGAATCTAGGAACTCGGCCGATTCGATTTCGAGGCCTCTTCTAAAATGTATTAGAAGGACGGGTTCGGAGATCCCTAGATCAGGTCCTGTGGCCATAAGATAGGTAAATCGAGCCCAAGCGGCCCCTAGTGATTCTCCTCCCCTTTGTTTGAAAGTGAGGGCCTCGATTCGGAGGTCAGCGACCCGAGATTCAGGGAAGAAGGTTAGGCAGAATTTATCTCGTAGTGTCTCCCAACTTCCCTTCACTCTCCCACGATAGTGATCACACCATATCTTTGCTCGACCCGTCAAAGAGAAAGGAAATACCTTCCATTTCAGAGTTTGTTGGGCCATCCCCATAATCACGAGACATGAGCAAATTTGCTCAAATTCCCGTAAGTGAACATAAGGATTCTCTCCTTCAGCTCCAGAAAATGGATTCTCTCTGATCTTGTCTATAAATTTTGTGTGTATTCCATAGCTAGAGCTTTTTATGGGATGAGACGATGGTGGTGGCTCCAGATCTTCAGCTTTTGGAGCTGAGAATTGATATAAGGTAGGAGTGGAATTCGTGATGGTAGGTAGATGATATGTGGACAAACTAGGTTCAGGATAAGAACAGCTACCGTTCCCCGGCAACGGCGCCAGAAAGCTTGTTGGTATTTCTTATGACCTACAGATAAATCCGCAAGCGTACGGATACCGATGTAGCTTTCACCCGGGAGTATTCCAGGGATCGATTTCCACGGGGAATGAGAAGTGTACTAATCCTTTAATTAATTCGTACGAAAGGTTAATATGGGGGATATGGATGACAACAAAATGAAAAGAAGAGATAAAAAGGCTGAGGGTAGAGAGGGTACTTGTGTAGCAATACTGGATATTTCGATAAATCAAGCAAGTCAGACTTGTTCAAGAGAGTTCACTTCAGGCGCCTGAGACACCACCACTCACAGAAAGGGGTGAGAAGGGGAGTGGTACCGCCTACCCCTAAGTCCTACAGACCAGAACTAACGTGGTGGATTACGTCGGCCGGACAGGGCTGTCACCACCTGCCGGCTACCACAACTATTCCGTTGAACTGGGTGCAAACCAAGGTAACGACTAGTCTAGGCACCACGCCTATACTAATAATTACTACTTCACTTGAATTCAGAGCAAAGCACCCACTACTAAGTAGTGAACGAGGAACCAGAGAACAAGCTAGCAAGACTGAATGCTTAATAAATCAGAAGGAAGCCAGAGTTACCAGACAAGACCCGGATGTTACTCGAAGCTGAGCCGCATCCGCCGAGGTACAAAGTGGAAGAGAAGCCGACAGCTCTGGCTTCTCTCCCGGACTCTCACCTCACCTCTCTCCCTATTTTCTAAGTATGGAAGTGGTAGCACTTCTCCTCTATTTTGTTGTGTGTTGAGTGGGGGTGAAGGGCGCCTTTTATAGCCTCCCAAGCATGGAAGCCAGCGTAGATGTTAAGCCACATGCTTGCTTAGCTTCCACGCGAAAGGGGAGGCGTAACGGCTGCACTCAAAAGTAGGCCGGCCTGATCTAGGCCGTTCGGCCTGGGTCTGTCGCCATTTGGCACCGTCTTTCTTATGGACGCTCCTGATGATGTCCTGATGACGGTTGTGGTGGCGTTCACCTCAAGCTTGACAGTTGGGGGCCGGCCGGCCTAGGGGAGGCCGTTCGGCCTGGCACTGGCCCCTCTCGGCCCTCCGTTGCACCGACTCGCTCACCAACGGTTGCATGTTGTCCCTTGAGGCGGTTTTGGTTGCGTTGAGTTGAAGTTGTCCGAGAATTCTAGGTAGGTGGACCTTCCAATCCATGGCCTAGGCCTTTCGGTCTTAACTTCATTTATTCTTGTCAATTCTTGCTTGGGGGTCCATTGGTGACTCCCTAGGGTCCTTGTGCAAAGTTTGGAGCATTTTAGGGACCATTGTAGGCCGGCCGGCCTTGTCCAGGCCGATCGGCCTAAGTCAGGCCGACCGGCCTGGCAGGGTTCTGCCGGTGATCTTCCCGGACGCGTAACTTTCTCGTCCGGACTCCGAATCGTGTCATCCAAATGTCCATTTCGATCGTCTCGACGAGGCCTTCGCAATGGTGCATTCCAATGGTGCCACTTTTATATGTATTTTGCATGTTTTTATCATTGTATCCAGATGTGGCCTCCTGAAATCAACAATTCACAAAAGCTAGTGGAAATAGTTAGAATTAAACCCCTATGTCTAGTTTGGTCTTTGTTTCATGCCAGGGTTGATGGCCAATAATGGCATATAACGGCCGTCAACAAACGGTCATCTCTAAAGTATTTCCTGCAACTTTTCAGGTTCCATCTCGGAGATATGAATTTTTCAAAAGATGGTTTACTCATTCCCCAATGGTACTCTCGAGTCACTCAAGGTGTTTAATCCTCACTCTTGGTTGGGATTGACCAATGTTTCCCTACACTAAGGCTGAAGTGGAGTTGTAGGTAGGATAACAGTGGCATACCTTGGTTACTTCTGTTGTCGAGTCGAAGAGTGGTCCGCGAGCGATGGCACTCGTCAATTTCCGGTCTTTGGAATTCATGGGGTTTCAAATGAAGAGGGAGAAGGTGTGATGCTCAAAGGTCTTTGTGACTCCTTATTATTTCTCTCTCTCATATTTTTGAGATGTTTCTTCTCTCTCTCTTTTTTTTCAGATGGGGCATTTGTCTCCATTTTTTTCGAATACATCTCTTCTCTTACTTTGGTAACAGAGAGAGATTCAACTTTGTATGGAGTAATTAAGGACCTTTGGGGTGAGCTTTATGATGAGGTGAGTGTATGTCATCGACGGTGGACGTCAACCCCGGAGCGGGACTTTGACTAGTCGGACATTTTGAGGCTGAGGTGGATGGGAAGACCGGTAAATGTCAAGTGCCTTCTGCAAGCGGACTTCACCATTCGACAAGACTCAAAGCAACTCAAGATAGCATATGGTAGTTTCAACAAATGTATAACTGTTTAGGCTCTGGATAGGACATTTCAAACCATCGAGGAAGATTCACCATGTAACATTTTATAAAAACTTCCGAGAGGTTCCTTACTAAGCGTGCAGTTATACCTCGAAACAAACCATATCAAAACTCACAATAACTTAAACAATGAACAAATGCTCTTGCTCCCACAGTTTTATCATGGCGGATCCTTAAATGCCAACGAACTCAAATACTCAAGAGTAAAGGATCAAGCACGAGGCACTTAGAGGGCATAAACAGAGCAACTATTCATCATTCCGGAGGTTCTCAACCATAGTTCCATACATAAAGACATCTTTTGGAGCTTTTATTTTATTTATTATGTTTTTTTAGCATTTTATTTCATCATAGCACGGCAAGGCAAGGCAAAGGCAAGGCAAGGCAATGGCAAGGCAAACGGCAACGGCAAGGCAAACGGCAACGGCAAGGCAACGGCAAGGCAACGGCGACGGCTTTCGATCATACCTGAGACTCCCCCAAGCTTCGATGAAGCTCACTGGTAGTACTGGTTGGGGTCGTAGTGCATGTAGTCGAAGAAGCCGTGAATGTAGGTCTGGAGGGATGTGGTCATCCCCCAGTTCTGCTGCGTGAGATCAGTGTTGTGTGCAACTTCATTTCTGAGTTGCTGTTGTTGCAGCGTCATCGTCTCCAACCTGGTATTAAGATCAGCGATCCCCCGGGAGACCGGGTTCTCGTAGTCATACCTGGCGGAGGCGGATGGTCCGACCTGCAGGCCATATCCTGCTGTTCCTTGGTGGTAGTCGAACGCCTCCTCAAAGTTCATGTTGGCAGTGGGGTTCTCTGTCGGCTGCTGGTAGTTGTACTCGGGCTGCTGCTGGTAGCGGTACTCGGGCTGTGGTGCGGTAGAAGTTCCGGCTTCACCGTCATGCCTGGCTCGCCTGCCACGTGTTGTAAGGCCTGCAACACTGTGGCGAGCGGGTTCCCTCCTTCTGAGCTGCATGGTTAGACTTCTCGCTGATCTCAGCGACAAAGCTGGGCATGGAAGCTCGACTTCGTCGATGAAACCAGGATAACACATGAAAAGAGTATGGCCAGGGCCCTCGCGCATCAAGTGACCCTGGATAAAATGGTCTAAACCAATGCAAGACTGATATTCTTGTGTGGCGGGAAGGAAGGTGACTTGAGCGCCCTGGCAAAGCACCAACATGGGTGGCAATGCGGGTGACTAGCGAGGTTATGTCAATTGTGGCTCAGCCACTGACTAACCTCTGCCAGTTATCAAGCATGCTCATGACCGGTGAGAAACGAATTTTCTTGACCGTGGCATAAAGGCACTCTAAATCAGGCAAGAGGCAAAGACGCAAAGCAGCGCGTGGGTGGACCACCATAGCGATCCACTTCGCCAGGAAACGAAGAGTGGGGTTTTGGATGGCAGTGATGCTATTTTTCCCCGAGGATGGCTCGCCTGTGATGCTATCCCACCATGCGGCACGGTTGTACCGGTGGTTAGTCACCAACAGGTTGGCATCAATGATGCATCTCTTGTTGAAACCAAGAGCCTCACTGAGTTGCTTCGGGGTCAAGATAAAATCCTCATTGAAAAATCGAAAGCAAATATTTGTCTCGTTGGGACGAATTTCGATTTTCAAACTCATCAAAAACTCCATAGTAAGAAAGTGTGAACCTGTTTCCGTGACGGGATAGAAGTTTTGCCATCCGGCATTGTTGAACGCCCGTTCCATGTCTCCTTCGAGACCGGTCTTGATCAGCAGCATGGGGTCGAAGTACTTGGCGTGTGTGTAGTAGCGGCTCTGGAGCTGGTCCAGCACCGTTCTCTCGTCTTCGGTCCGAGCAATGATGTGCTCGACCCGAGTCATGATCCGGATGCGGAGCCTGTTCCTAGGCACCTCCTCCTCCTGGGACTCTGTGTCTTGTCGAGTTGAGTCGACAGACATAGTGTCCCGGGAAGTAGATGATCCCTGAGAGCGGCGAGAGCTCGAAGAGGTGAGCTTGGTCACGACTCCGCGTGCCGTCTGACGTGCCTTAGTCCACATGATTCCTGCAAAAGGTTAGTCTCACAATACCCGAAGGAAATCAGGGGTTAGACAGTCAGAGGTTAGGCGTTCTTGTGGGAGATTAATCACCACAACTCGGTTAGTCGTTCTTGTGGGGTAAGAACCACCACAAACGTTCTCGTTCAACCGGCAGGGGTTTGTTCTCACAAGAATTCAAGAATGGATTTTAGCAGAATTTTCTTGTGGTTTAAACTCTAACCTTACTTAGAGAATTTCGAAATTCAAGCGAGGGAGAAGGGAAACGCTCAGGATGCACGCATACCTGTGCTTGGGGCGTCTTCCTTCTGAGCTGGGCACCGGTTTTTATAGAGGCGCAGCAGGGGGAGGCCGGCCGGCCTGAGGCAGGCCGATCGGCCTGCACATGGCGCCGGTCGTGCCCATCCTGTGCGTCGGTGGTCACTGCCCTGTGCTTGGTGCTCCGGTAGGTGAGGATGGGACAGCAACGGTGGCATGAGGCCGGCCGGCCTGGCTAGGGCCGCTCGGCCTAGTGTTGTGTCCAAATTTCTCCATCCTCTCGTGTCGTGTCCTCCCACATGTTCTTGTTCCTTGCTTGCTGTGATCTGGCCATTGAAACTGACAAGTGGGGCCGGCCGGCCTGAAGTTTGGCCGAAAAATATTTTCTTTTTTTATATGCTACCTAATGCACAAATGAAATATGAATGCAAGCTTCGAAAATTAAACATGCTGTGCTGAATGAAAAGAATTGAAATGAAAAACCTATTCTATATGCAATGCAAAGATACGTACCATATACCTTATGGCGAGGGCTCGAGTTTTTCGTCCTGAGCGGAACTCTCCGAATCCTTGTTCGGGACTGCTTTTACCTGCCATTGCTTTCGGACTGGACGGGACTTGGATTCAACCTCCTTATCGCGCTTTGCTTGCTCCTCCAGCGCTTTGGTTCTCGATATCCTTCGCCGTGCATGATAGCGATCATGCCTCTTCTTTTCTTTGGCGGCGAAGGCTTCCACCATCTTCATGAGCGTTTCTACGCTCGGCATCTTGGACTTCCGGGGCATAACTTCTTCGACCATATTGACTTGATGGGGGATCTCCTTAGGACGGAAAGAGAAACTCTCGGTCCCTCCGTTAATCCTCAGTTGAATGGTCCCACGTCCCACGTCAATGTTTGCGTTCGCAGTACTTAAGAACGGTCTCCCAAGGATGAGAGAGTTCGTTGCTCCGGCTTCCATATCTAGGACGATGAAGTCCATAGGGATGAAGAAATCCCTGATCTTGACCGGAACATTTTCTGCGACTCCATGGGGGCTAGCGGATCGATTAGCAAACACATGGGTGTAGAGACAAGCGATATATGTTTAAGGTGGTCAAAGACTACCTTGGGCATTACGCTGACGCTCGCCCCCAAGTCACATAGGGCGTTGTCGAAGTCATGGCCTCCAATTGAGCATGATATTGAGGGGCAGCCAGGATCTTTCTTCTTAAGGTGGGGCCCGAGTATAGCAGAGCTACATTCCTCGGTCAGCTGTACCATCTCCCTTGTGGGTAAAGTCCATTTGTTGCTAAGTATATCCTTGATGTACTTGGCATATGTCGGGACCTGCAAAGCATCAAGTAATGGTATGTTGATGTATACCTTCTTGATTACCTCGACGAACTTGTCGAATTGTTCGTCGGCCACGGGTCTTCTCCTCCGTTCTGGGAACGGGAGGAAAGTGGGATCTCGGCTGTAGCTTGAGGCTTGTGGTGCCTCGTTCCCCTCCTTTGAGACAGGGGTGGTTTCCTCATCGTCTTCCTCTTCGGCGGCCACCTCGGTTTGGCTAGCTTCCTTCTGCCGGGTACCTGCATCCTGTGGATTGTGTGGATCCCGCGTGGACTTGCCAGTCCGTGTGGTCACCGCACTAACATTTTCCTTGAAAGGAACCTCCGGTTGCCCGGGTAACTTTCCCGCATTTGGGTTAGGACAGGATGCAGCCAGCTGAGCCACTTGAGTTTCAATCATTTTATTGAAGCTCAGCTGGTTCTTAACGACAGAATTGAAAGCTTCTATCTGGGAGGTCATTGACTCCATAACTTTATCATTAGCAAGAAATTTCTTGCTAATGCTATCGTTAATTTGTTTTTGGCCATACCAGATGTCCTTTAGCGACGGTTGGAAACCGTTGTTAGAGCCATTACCTTGCTGTTGGCCGAAGGGGAAGTTGGGCTTGGAATTCCAACCTTGTTGAGGACGGAAGCCTGAATTGTTGTTATTTCAAATGAAATAGGCTTCTTCTTGTGTCGTCGGGCAAGTGTCGCCCGATTGTCCTGCTTCTCCACATGTTTCACACGTGATTCTCTCCTCCATGATCTGATTCATCTCCTTGCCAGGAGATTCCATCTTCTTCAAGAGAAGGTCCATCTTAGCGGCCAGCATATCAACGGAGTCAATTTGATGTACTCCCTTGCGGGGAGCTTGTCTTTCTCCTATCCAGCTCTGGTGAGTGGATATTTTCTCGATTAGCGCCTTCGCTGCGTCTACATCCAACGAGAGGAAAGCTCCTCCCGCGGCTGCATCCAACATCTCTTGCGATCATCGGCTCAGGCTGTGGAAGAAGTTCTGGGTAATCAGCCAATCTTCCACACCATGGTGGGGGCAGGCTGCAATATATTCTTGCAGTCGCTCCCAAGCTTCGGGAATTGTTTCTCCGTCTAGCTGCTGAAAGCTAGTGATTTTTCCTCGGAGGGCATTGGTCTTGCCCACCGGAAAGTACTTGGCCAGAAATGCGTCTGCGCACGTATGCCAGCGTCCTTCGAATGATGCCTTGTTAGCGTAAAACCACTCCTTTGCTTTCCCAAGCAAGGAGAATGGGAAGAGTTGAAGGCGGATGTTGTTGATCGGTGTGCCATTGGGGTTGATAGTACTGCACACCTCCAGAAAATTCCGAAGGTGAGCGTTCGCATCCTCAATCGCCTTTCCGCAGAAAGGGCTGGCCTGAACCATGTTTACCAGGCCAGTCCTCAGCTCAAATGCACCTTCCTGTGCATTCGACAGTCCCGGGAAGTTGCTGCTTGACGGGGCTGAGAACTCACGGAGCGTCTTCTTAGCTTGAGCCATAATCTCTAGAGACTCTGGGGCTGAAGAAAATGACGAACCTGATTCGGACTCGGAGTCGGATGACGACTCGAGTATATTGCTTGAGCTGAGTGAAATCTGAGGAGGTACGACTCTCTTTCGCACTACTCTTCCAATGCGATCTGGATTTGGATCAAAGTTTGATGGTAGGTTGAAACCAGTCATGCACTACCCTGCAAAACACATCAAAAATAGACGAATGTTGCAGTGGTGAGGTCACTAAGGTTAGTGGTTTGGTAAATCTATAAAGATAATCAAATGATTCAACAATAACTTTAGCCAATTGCTTCCCCGGCAACGGCGCCAGAAATGCTTGTTGGCACTCCTTAGCGTCACGTTTTAGCAACGCTCAAGAGCGCGTAGATATATGTCATTGTATGCAAAATTAATTCTGCAAGCACACAGAATATATCTCGTTGTAGCACTTCACCTTGGGTGTAACCCCAGGGTATCGTATTTATATTTCTGCAGGGAAGTAGATGGTTAAAGTGTATTGAAGTAGACGGGGAACAGAGCTCGCTTCGACGGTTAGAACGGGAGAACCTCAGAACGGGATGAGAGAGGGGGTTCTCCGGGCTCAGCACTACTATTATGAGTACACCCAAACGTGGTGGACTACGAAGGACGGACAGGGCTGTCACCACCTGCCGCCTACCACTGCAGTTCCGTGGGGTGCAACACACTTCCTAGTTAATCAACAAGCCAGACACCACGTCTGCACTCGATGATTAAGATTTCTCTTGAGGCCTGTCAAGAGAAATCCCCGTCTTCCCTAAGGCGTCATACGGCCCGGTCAAGGCGAGCAAACCCGTGAGATAAAACCCGGTAGAGCTAAACTAAACTCTACACTAAAACTAAAGGGAAAAGGACTTTGCTCTAAAGAGAGCAAGATCTTTACTCTAAAAGAAGAGCAAGATAGAAATATAAAAGATAACTTAAGCTCTGAAGTAAGAAAGTAATTATATAAATAACCTCTTCAAAAGAAGGAAAGGATACAAGAGCTTTACCAGAACTCCGAAGACTCCGAAGATCCGAGCTAAGCTCGACTCGACTCTACTCCCAACTCTAATCCTAATCTAAGAAATGAAAAAGATACTAGAGCTCCCTTCAAGTAAACACTTGAGATATGTGGTGTGTGTCTTCCCAAGGTGAATGAGCTGCCTTTTATAGCCTCCAGGGGGTGGATGTCAGCGTCATTTGCATGCCAAGGATCTGCTTAGGCTTCACGCGAAGGAGGAGACGTGGCGGCCACAGAGGGAGGCCGGTCGGCCTGGGCTAGGCCGGCCGGCCTGGCCCTGGTGCCACTTGGCACCGTCCTCTGCATGAACGGTCCTGATGCTCTCCCAAGGTCGGTAACAGTTGCGTTTAGTTGAAGTTTGTCCGAGAATCCTAGGATGTGGGCCCTTCAATCCATGTGCTTTCACCTCTAGGCCTTCCGGGTCCTTGGATCAAACCGACGTTGTTTGCACGGTGTTTGATCATCCTGGGCACTTGGTATGGCTTGTGGATCAATGACGTGGCCAGACCTGGCCAGGGGAGGCCGGTCGGCCTGGCCTAGGCCGGCCGGCCTGGCTCTATGCCAGGTTTGGCCCTTGTTTCTCCTGGTTCATCCTGCAAGCACAACTCATCCAAAACTTGTGGAATTTGTCAGTAAAAATACTTTTATGTATGGAATATGGTATGGTCATCCTCATTTTACCGAAATGTTGACAGTCACTACGGGGTTATAATGGCCGTCAACACCCCTCCAGGACCAAACAACATAATACTTCTCCTTTCCCACCCCTGTTTACAAAGGTATAACTTAAGTTTGTATTTATATTTCTACCATAGGATAACCTCACTCCCCTGCATACATTATAACTTTACATAGGATTTGCTGAGTACCAATCATAGATGTACTCAGCCTTGCTTTCAACTGTTACAGGTACACAGACGTGTAGGGCACTCCGGCCCATCCCCTCCTTGAATGGGCCATAATGCCACTCTCCGCTAAAGCGAAGGTAGTAACTTTTTATTTATTGCACTTTTATTGCTTCTGATGCTAATCCTGTGTAAAACATGTATCAGCGCACTGATCCAGGGACTGATACAGGTGATTAAGGGACGTCCGAAGGATGGTCCCCACACCTGGCCGTGCTGTGGATCATATGGAAAGCAAGAAACGCAATGGTCTTCACAGCCGCACGACAGGAAGCCGGAACAATGGCTCGGATGTTGATGGATCACCTCAGCCTGTGGTTTTGCCGGGCTCTGAGCAAGCTGGACACCCAACCTCTCAAGCTTTGGTGCCAAACAGTGATTGATGTAAATTAGGCTAGATTAAAAAGACCTCTCTCCTCCCTCCCCACTTGTCTTCTTCAACCGAGCGCCGGGCCTGCTCGCAAAATGTAAGCTACTTGATGGAATACAATTTTCAGGTGGGCTTCTTGCCCCCCCTCCCCCCCTAGGTTCCTCAAAAAAAAAAAAGAACGACCTAGCCTCGCTAGGTTCCCCATCTTGCATTCCTATCTCAAATCATTTTTTCCTTTCTTCCAACTAGCAAAAGGGCACGTGCCACAGGCACGTGTTTTAAAAAAATTACTAAATTAGAGATGTAGTCAACATGAACTCTTTATATTAATCTAGAGCGCTCCCGTCGCGGGATTGGGTGGCGACGACTTCGGGGATGGGATGGCTGGCGATCCGCGGCGCGGCCGGTGATGGGACGAGGTGGCGCTGCGGTGACGACCTCGAGAATGGGATGGCCGGTGATCGGTGTGATGGTGCTCGGCGGCGGCCGGTGACAGGACGGGGTGGTAATTTCAAATCTTTGAGTACTTATTTGAAAGTACTACAGAGTCTACTCGGCAAGAAGAGTAGTGATTTCAAATCTTTGAGTACTTATTTGAAAGTACTACAGAGTCTACTCCATAATAAGAGTAGTGTTTTCAAAATCTCTGAGTACTTATTTGAAAGTACTATAGAGTTTACTCCATAATAAGAGTAGTGATTTCAAAATCTATGAGTACTTATTTGAAAGTACTACAGAGTCTACTCCACAAGGCGAGTAGTAACTTCAAACCTCTGAGTACTTATTTGAAAGTACTACAGAGTCTACTCCACAAGGCAAGTAGTAACTTCAAATCTCTGAGTACTCATTTGAAAGTACTACATTGTCTACTCCACAAGGCGAGTAGTAACTTCAAATCTCTGAGTACTTATTTGAAAGTACTACAGAGTCTACTCCACAAGGCGAGTAGTGATTTCAAATCTCTGAGTACTTATTTGAAAGTACTCTAGAGTCTACTCCACAGTATGAGTAGTGATCTTCAAGTACCAGTTATCAAGTGCTTTGAAGTATAACTCGCCAAATGAGTACAACTTGCCGGGGGCTTCCTGAATACACTACAAGAGTGGTTTGGATGATTTTTCGGGCGCCTCATGATCAATGGAATTCATCAATGGAGTACTGCAAGGATTCTTCTCGATATGGAAAATAGTCGTATGACTTGTAAACTACTCGGATTGCCTTGAAAAGCACTCTCCGAGTAGTAACTGGTTAGGATTCTACTCGAAACCAACCTTGTAACCCTGCCCGTCGTGAATATAAGGGACACATGGATTCTCTCCAGACAGAGTCGTACCAGGCGTGAAGAACAAGAGTAGAGTACTGCAAGGACTCTTCTCGATATGGAAATTAGTCGTATGACTTGTAAACTACTCGGATTGCCTTGAAAAGCACTCTCTGAGTAGTAATTGGTTAGGATTCTACTCGAAACCAACCTTGTAACCCTGCCCGCTGTGAATATAAGGGACACATGGATTCTCTCCAGACAGAGTCATACCAGGCGTGAAGAACAAGAGTAGAGTACTGCAAGGATTCTTCTCGATATGGAAGTTAGTCGTATGACTTGTAAACTACTCGGATTGCCTTGAAAAGCACTCTCCGAGTAGTAATTGGTTAGGATTCTACTCGAAACCAACCTTATAACCCTGCCCGCCGTGAATATAAGGCTGGGTAGGGACCCTCTCAAGAGGAACCGAAGTCATGAATGTTTTTTGTGGAAAGGTGTAATTTCATGCAAGGAGCTAATTCAAAGGAAACTTTGCTGGCCTTGTAAAAGGAAACTTTGCTGGCCGTGTATTTCATGCAAGGAGTACGTTGATAGGAAACTTTGCTGGCCGTGTAAAAGGAAACTTAGCTGGCCGTGTAAAATTGCACATTTCAAGAACAAGATGAAGATTCAAGATTCTGTGGACCCTCAACCACTCCTTATAATATTTTGAAGACTACTGATTTAATCAGAATAAACGGGGCTTAAGCACCTTATGGCCTCGTGACAACCAAGACCTGTCCAAGACTGATCAAGAACTCGAAAAAGCACTCGATTGGCTTGGCAAGCACTCGGTTAATGATACCAGGCGTGAAGAACAAGAGTAGAGTACTACATTGAAAGTATATATGTCCTCTCCAGACAGAGTCATACCAGGCGTGAAGAACAAGAGTAGAGTACTGCAAGGACTCTTCTCGATATGGAAATTAGTCGTATGACTTGTAAACTACTCGGATTGCCTTGAAAAGCACTCTCCGAGTAGTAATTGGTTAGGATTATACTCGAAACCAACCTTGTAACCCTGCCCGCCGTCCAAGACTGATCAAGAACTCGAAAACGCACTCGATTGGCTTACTCGAACATTGAAAGTATATATGTCCTCTCCAGACAGAGTCGTACCAGGCGTGAAGAACAAGAGTAGAGTACTGCAAGGACTCTTCTCGATATGGAAATTAGTCGTATGACTTGTAAACTACTCAGATTGCCTTGAAAAGCACTCGGATTGCCTTTAGATCGCATATTAAAATTATTCAATAGCATCTCATATTAAAAATTATATATTCATACATCGAAAGCTTGGGCCTCCGGCGGAAACAGAAGGAAAATATTGACGATACATGTATCCATGAGTAACTCGGCACCGCAGCCAGCGTTTTGATGACGGGGAGGCCGAGAAGGTTGCTCTCCTTGTCGCCGGTGTCGTGGAGCAACGACGCCACGCACTCGACGGCACCGGACACCGTCACAACGCGGAGCACGTTCCGCTTCTACCTGGCGAGCTTGGACACGACGAGCGTCGTGGCCACCCTTGCGCCGCGCTCGACGCCGACGCCCTTGCAAAGAAATCAGTAGTCTTGAATAGATGATGAGAATGAAGGGAGAGATTGTGTGCTTTGAGAATAAGGAGGGGCGCCTTATATAGGGGGCAGGAGGGCTAAGGAGATGAACCTGAACGCCCACGACTATGATAAGTAATCGATATGATGTATGTATATGGAAAGAACGATTTCGGTTCGAAATCACCTAACAATTGCATCTATGGCGCGGTAAATCACCTAACGATTCCATCTATGGCGCGGTAGGTGCAGGGGGCGGGTAGATTGGGCGGTGGTGAGTGAAATTTTTCGGTTTTCCTGAAATAATGCCGCCTAAACTATCCCTCATGCGTTGGATCGGCCACGGACGCCCAGATGGCCTTCATTTGAATTGGTTGATGCCCAAACATTTTAGGTGGGTTTAGGCGGGTTCCTTACAAGTGGGGACGCTGTGAGGGGTACGGGAGGTTTTAGAAAAACAGTTTTTTACCAATTGTTTTGGATCCTTATAGTATAGATACCCACTTGCAGTACTAGGTAAGTGCCATTTCCCCCCTTGATTCACACTGTATTCTTCATCGATTCTACGGCTACTGGTGTGTTTTTTTTTCAGAGGACGATATTGGTGATAATGCACTGATGCTACTAGGTACTAGGTGACTTAGTTTTATTTCCAACTGGAGGGCACAATTTTTTTCTCCAAATGTAGAATTCTATGCCAAGGAAAAGAATTGATTTTTTTAGGCCCAAGGAAAAGAATTGTTGCCAAAATAAAGCTTTGACTAGTCTATTGGGCCATATGCCCAATGTCATATCAGGGCACAAAATATCAACATAGGCCTACTATATAAGAAGTACATCACTGTATTAGACCACAGTGGGCTACATGACAATCTTGAAATCGGCCCACTACGGTCAAGACAAACCAGCCCCCAATTGCCTCCACCTTTCCCTTTTTCCTCCCTGGAAAAAAGATATGACGCATTCGCTGATGCAATACGATCGGCAGCGCGTCGTCCATCGCCACAAAAAAACGCCCTCGACGCCGATGAAAGCGCAGACTGCTACTACGTAGAGAGAGAGAGAGAGAGAGGCTTCTTCAGCTCGTGCCTTTCAGTTCAGCGCCACACTTTTCCCCGACGCATTTTATGCTTAGCGCCACGCTTCCGGCTTGGGCGGCGGCGGCGGGGACCCCGGTGATCTTGACGATCTCACCGATGGGCATCTCCCCGAACCCGTCGAACACCGTGTCGGGGAACCGCCGGAAGAACCGCTCCGCCTCGGCACTCCTCCTCCATGCGTTCGACGCGAACACCGCCGCGACGGCGGCCACGAGGGCCTCCCACCGCCGCCACGACGCGAGGCAGAACGCGCCGGCGGCGGCGCTAAGGCGTGAGCTGGCACCCTTCCTCGAGCTCGAGGAGCCGCCGCGCGCCGGCGAGGGTGCGGGGCCGACGAGGAGGCCCGACTCCCGAGTGCGAGAGCTGCGACAGCTAGCCGGACGCCGGGGACGGGGCCGGGCGCGGCGGCAGCGGGCCGGAGCTCCGGCGCGAGGAGGAGGCCGGCGATGGCGCCTGCGACGCGGCGATGTCGAACATCCGGCCGAGCTCGGCCGACCGTGCCACGTCCCCGCCCGTGTACGGCGGCGTGGCGCCTGAGCCCGACGACAGCCGCCGCTCCCGTCGCAGCGCAGCACAGTTGCTCCTTCCACTGCATCCCACACGGCCGCGGCGCGCAGACGAGTCGCTGCCAGATAAGCTTCCCGGGTCCCGGCGGCGCACGTGGGCGCGCTCCACGCCGGCGGCCGGGGCACAGGCGCTGCTGGCGACAGTGTAGGCGGGGTGCGGGACGCGTGGGTGCACTCGGATGGCGACAAGCGGAGCGGACGGTGGAGATGGGGGTCGGGGGAGAATGTGAGGGTCGTTTCGTGACGCGTGACGGGACGTTTTTCGTTTTCGGGTATCACAGGACTAGCCGAGTTCACATCACACCGGCTTCTTGCACGGTTTCAGCTGCGTGGATCCGGCGTCCACGGGCTAACGCTCCATTGCTTTTAAGCCTTGATCGATGAGCCTACCCGTCTCCTCTTCCTGCCCCTTTGATGGACGCGGCCGCCTGTGGCGGTTCTGGTGCGCTGGTTTGCCACGCCCCTTTTCGTAGGTACACCGCTCTCGGCACGTCCGTGTTCTGTTTGGTTCGTCGTCTTGCAATTGGGTGGTTCTCGTGTGGATTTCCACACGAATTGAATTTCTGTGCCAACGTTTCACGTACATGTGTTATATGGGCTTGCTTTAATTTTGCTGGCCCTGATGCGGTTTATTTGCGAGTCCTTTGAAGTCCTCTAGTCGTTTAACGCATCGATACTGGCGCCCTTTTCAGCTTGCAGGAAAGCTCGGGGTGAATAGCATAGCAGGGTACCAGGAAATAGTAGCATTTGTGAGGTCAAAGTGTTCGTCGGGTATTAGTTTCACCACCTCATAGTTTTCAGTTTTACAGGGTACTCTTTGACACACTTTGATGAAAACCAGCTAAAAAGATGATTATTCCTTAGCTGCTGATGATCGATGCAGTCCCGGCCGTCCTCGTCAGTCGGTCAGATCTCGACGACGATTTTGCTCGTAACCACGTGAGTATCCGAGATCCACAGTAGGTACCCCTCTGCATCAGCCCCTTTTCCTTGATACTTGGCGGACACGTTGAAGGACAATTTCTGGCCGGGCTCCGAGAACCGCAGCATGCGTGGCGAAATGTCGACCTCCACCGTCTTGTCGAGGAAGGAACAAGTTACTCCATACTCCTCTACCTCTTTGTCCACGTTGACATTGGTCAGCGTCCTCTGGACCGTCATCTTCGCCGGAAGAAATATGGTTGGGTAATTGAGGTCGTAATCCGGCACACTTGGGAGGTCGGCGCAGTTGAGATCGTAGTCTTGTTTGTCGTCAAGGCGCAAGTCGAGGAGGATGTCGTGTAGCAGGTCCACGGTGGCGCCGCCGTGCTGCCTGTTGAAATAGTAGCAGAGGAAGCTGCCGTAGTCCCTGGCGCTCATGTCGTAGACGAGGCCTTGGTCGGCGATGACGGGGAACAAAGCCGTGTCTGGGAGCCCCGCGCCCAGCGCGAAGGCGCCGGCCCGCTTGTACTGCTCGTCCTTGATGGGGCCGTCGTTGCCCAAGCCGCCGGCCATGGATGTAATGGCCGAGCGGACGGCCGCCGGGGACCACTCCGGATGCATGCTCTTGAGAAGAGCGGCCACGCCGCTGATGTGTGGCGTGGCCATTGACGTGCCTGAATCGATCACGAATGTAGGAGCCGCCGTCTGGCCTCCGGCGGCGAGGATATTCAGCCCCGGAGCCAGGACGTCGGGCTTCAAGAGGTATGGATTGTTCCTGCTGGGCCCACGGCCGGAGAAGGCGGCGACGATGGGCGACGGTTTGACTCCGATTTCTGTGGGCCGGAACAGCACCTGCGCCGCGGCGTCCGGCATCTGGGAGTACTCCTTGAGCTTGTGGCCGGCGGCGGCAGACAGCTGCACGACGGGGGCCCCCAAGTCCGTCAGCCTCACCGAGTAGCCTGACGCGTCGCGATTGATGAGCACCACGAGTGCAGCGCCGTAGCTGTAGTCGTTGTAGAGTCTCGCGAGGGTCTCGAACTGGACTTTGGCGGCATCCTTGTCGACGGCCACGTCGCAGATCACGATCCGCCCCTTCACGGGGCTTCCAGCCTTGATGCCGTTGCACGTGCTCGCCTCGCCGGCGCCGGGGTAGAACAGGGGGAGGTAACCCGTGGAGTTCTTCCCCGGCACCAGCGCCTCTCCTGGTATGATGTCGCCGGTCTCGAGCACGAGGTCGGCGGGGAGCCTCCGGTCCAGCGACCCGGCCCCCACCGTGATGATCCAGGGTGCGGCGTTGCCGTTCTCGATGCTCCCCGGTAGGGGGCCGTAGTTGCCAGCAGCAGCGACCACGACGACGCCCTTGGCCACCGCGCGGAACGCGCCGATGGCCACGGCGTCCTTGTCGAGCGACCGCTGGTCGCGGGGCCCGTACCCGAGCGAGATGGAGATCACGTCGACCCCGTCCTGCACCGCCGCGTCCATCGCGCTGATGATGGCCGAATCGGCGCAGCCATCATGGTCGCAGACCTTGTACATGGCGACGTGGGCGCCGGGGGCGATCCCGGCGGCCGTCCCGGCGGCCAGCTCTCCGCCGTGCGACGACGATGCATTGGCAACGAAGCGCCCCGCCGCCGTCGACGCCACGTGCGTACCGTGGCCGACTTCATCCCAAGGCGACCAGCTGACGAAGGACTGGGCGCCGATGAGCTTGTTGTTGCAGCGTGGGGCGACGCCCCAGCCGGTGCACCGTCCCTTCCACCGGGCCGGTGGTGGCGGCATCCCGTCGTCGTCGAAGGAAGGGTGGATCGAGTTTATACCGCTGTCGAGCACCCCGATCACGGCGCCGTTTCCGAAGTTGGATTCATGCCACAGGCCGTCGTCCTTGTCCAGGCCGAGGAACGCCGGCGTGCGTGTCGTCGCCGGGTACCTCGTGCCGTCGGGGAACCACCGGCCGAAACCCGGCAAGCCGGACATCGCGCGCAGCTCCTCCGCCGTCAGACGCGCGGCGAATCCATGGAACAAGGTCTTGTAAGACCGCACGAGACGAGGCTCGCCGTTGGACGTGACGCCGGCGGGGAGGAAGGATCGGTACCAAGCCTCCCGCGCGCCGTCGTCCAGGAGGTGCGCGTCGGGTCGAGGCTTGAGCACGATGATGTAACTCTCGTACTCTGGACTCGAACTGGGGCTGGGGCTGGGGTGTGGCTCGTGGTGGAGAGGAGGAGGACGTTGGAACGTACTGGAGGATGCGGCGGCGTACGCTGGTGGAATGCAAGTGGAGACAAGCAGGATTGCAAGGCTAACTGCAGGCCCCATGGCCATTGTTGGAGTGAGTGAAGCGCAATGGAGTGAAGGATGAGGGAACTCGATCAGGAGGCGTTAGCTTATATAGGGAACGCGATGGCATTGCTGGCAGGTGAGCGGGACGGCGGGAAGGGGAACGAGCGCGAGCGAGGAGCAAGCACCAAGGGAGCTGGCGCGTGGGGCCCAGTTGGCAGTGAGAGAACGAGAGAGATGCTGTTCGGACTGGGCCCAGACGCAAAATGGGCCAGGTTGGGCCGAAGAGACAAAAGTTCTCATCTTCTCACTCCCCCCCCCCCCCCCCCCCCCCCCCCCCCCCCGCGGTTAAGGAGGTGTTTTTTTTTAAATTCTAAAAAAAAGGAGGTGTGTTTTTTTCTTAAGAAATAGAGAAATTTGATTTCAGGTGTCTTTTTTTCTTCCCTTTTTTGTAGTGGAGATAATGGGTGGTTTATAAGTACATCACTTGAGCTCTATTTTTCTTTTTTTTTAAAACCACATACAAATATTTTTAAACAATGTAATGAAATATTTTTTCGATGATAAAAACGAATAGTTGTCAGACTGACGGTGCATGCACCTCCATGCTCGTTGCTTGTGATGCATCTCGTCGAGCCGTACTCCGTGCCAACCAATGCCTTAGCGTTCGTAGGCAGAGAAACATAAAAAATTTATGTGGATATTTCACTATTCTTTGTGGAAAACTATTTTTTCCACCGTAAAGTAGTGTCTTGTTTGCCTGCCATGAACTTTGGCGTCACATAATAAGCTACAACAGACTTGTGGTAGAAGCCACCTAGGGAGTATGTACATGGTTGCCGCGCGCGTCGCCACATGTTGAAATTACAGGAGCGATGCCCATGGCGCAACTGAAGGACCGGATCGAGCAAGCAGGAGGGGACAGGTTGTTGCACACTACGAACCAATGCAGCTAGCTAGCGTGCCGTCTTCATCTTCCCCTTGGACTCCAAGCGCGAGAAGCTCCAATTTCTGGCTTGCACCTTCCTCTCTCAATCGATCTTGTGGTTGCACCTTGCACGGCACGGTGCATGGATCGAGGCAACGCGGTGGACGACAGCGCGTGCGCGGTTTAACTTTCCGAACAAGGACCAGACAAGATTGATTTTTCTCATTTCTGAATTTGTGAATGCATGGATGATTTTCAGATAGACAAGCACTCGCGCGCGTTGCAACGTCTTCTATTCTGCCGTTCAGATCAGGTGGGGATATGTGAGTTTTTGCCCTTTTGAGTGTATTCCAAGCGTACACGTTTTATTTTCGCAAATGAGTCAAGTATTGTGTTAGGAAGACAGGGAATCTTACAGTACAGAGGACATAGAGCGATGTGATCTAGTAATATTTTATTTTGTAATAAAGTGCTCAGGACAAACCTCCACCTCACATTCATGGTCCATGAAAATATTGTCCTGATGCATGTCTCGAGTCATTTTTTTAAAATTCAATTACTATAATTTTTCCATCGTGCTGAAGTACATATTTTTTATTATTCTATGGAGGCATCGATCGAGGGGTTGGGTACAAGATATCACTGTAATAGCAAAAATAGGAAAAACTAATTTAGATAATCGACATTAACTAAACATGATCAAACCATAATATACATCATTTTTTTTCAATAATTCTCTTACTATACCAAGAATTATTGGGACACATGTGCCACTCAAAAAGCCTAGTGCCACAATGAAAACATTTTGGTGGTAGAAACATTGCAAATAGGTTTTCATAATATCACGTATATGACTCATGTACCACTTGAAAACCTGGTACTACCATGCAAACTGCCCATATTTTAGTCAAATAAATGTTACAACATTTTTCAGAAAAATGGCACATGTATGACTGTGTATCACCCAAAAAACGAATGTCTTGTACCACGATGAAAACCTCCACACCGTTTGCAAAAGAGCCTCCAACACGTTATCGATAGAGAAAGGATAGTGCTACTGAACATCAACTAGATGTGGTTTAAACAGATAAGTGCAGTACCTCCTCAATACATATTTGCCAATGATTTAGGTGTTTGGGACGCTACCGATGTAGCAGTAGCAAGCGTTGTAGTAGTGGCAGGACTGCTCAACACCAAATAAAATCACATGGATCCAAGGGTGTGGCCGTTGCATACGTCTAAATGCGCAAGCATAGCTAGACAACGCGGTGGACGACAGCACGGTTTGATTAATTGGCTGCCATTTTCCGAACAAGGACCAGACAAGACAAGATTGGTTTGTCATTTGTGAATGCATGATGACTTTCAGATAGACAAGCAGTAGACAAGCACTCGCTCGTCCCAACCATCCTATGGCCGTGAACGATGGGCTGTCTAGTCTGTTTTTTTGTGTGGAGACGCTCACGTGCGTGTATACGTCGCCGGTTTGACGTATCGTGAGTTCGTGACGTACATCAGGTCGCGCCGTCGTTGACACCGGTTGCCATGTTGCTGGGTGCCGCCGCGCGCCGCCGGCGTCATCCATATGATTCGTCACAGCCTAGCGCTCTCAGTTGTGATGTTCATGACTTCTTCAGGTATTAGACCAGCCACCTGGCATTGAACTATTGAAGTATGGCCTATAGGTAGCCATTTTGTCCTAACTCGGTTACACTACTTGACTTTTTTTTTAACACACCTTAGCTTATTGTGTCATCTAGAAAGTATGCATCACTTATAATTAAATTAAATAAAGGGAGAGAAAGAACAATAAACAAGCAAATGAATTTACATGATCACATAGAGGTCCAAAATATCTCAAGAAAAGGAAATGGTTTGGTAGTTTTTATGCACACGGAAAAAAATATTAGGCAGCAGGATTGATGTTGATCATGCCATCATCGAAAATTTTCCAGATATATAGTATACTACAATAAAGGCCTGTTTGGTTCCACCCCTCTAAACTTTAGTGACTAAACTTTAGTCATTTTTAGTCCCTAAACTGCCAAACAGGGTGACTAAAAGGTGACTAGTCTGGTTTAGTTGTTTAGTCCTCAAATGGTGCCTAAAAGTGACTAAAGGTGCACATTGACTAAAAGTGACTAAAGTGCACATTGACTACACGGCGTTCTTGGACGGCATCGTTCGGCTGCATGGGTTATTCCCAACCTCCATTGTAAGTGACTGTGACCCAGTTTTTACAAGCAATGTGTGGCGTGGCTTGTTCAAGCTGGCCAGTGTCAAACTTCGTATGAGCACGGCATTCTACCCGCAAACCGATGGACAGTCCGAGGTGGTGAGCAGAACCATCACCATGTACCTGTGCTGGATCACGGGGGACCGTCCACGAGCATGGCTGGACTGGTTGCCTTGGGCCGAGTACTGCTACAACACCTCCTTCCACACCGCCCTCAAGGCGACGCCGTTTCAGGTGGTCTATGGTCGTGAACAGCCGACGCTCCTCCCGTTCACGCCCGGTACGGCACGGACGGCGACGGGCGAAGACATGATGCGGGATCGCGATGCCTTCCTCCGCGAGGTTCGCGACCGACTTCTTCAAGCATAGCAGTACACTAAGCGCTACTACGATGACCACCATCACAACTTGGAGTTCGACGTGGGAGCATGGGTGTGGCTACGCCTGCTTCATCTTCAGGCGCGCTCACTGGTCGACGGACTGCAGGGGAAGTTGGCTCCCAGGTATGCTGGACCGTTTCAGGTGGTGGAGCGCATTGGCGCCGTCGAGTACCGTCTATGTCTTCCTGACAGCTCCTGCATCTATGACGTCTTCCATGTGGGCCTTCTCAAGCCATTCCATGGTGCGCCGCCTACGGGTCCACATGAGCTGCCGCCCATGGAGAACGGACGCCTGCTACCGCGCCCCATCCGCGTTCTTCGTGATCGTTCGCGTCGCGGTGTGTGGGAGATCTTGGTGCATTGGGCGGGCATGGAGGTAGCTGAAGCTACATGGGAAGACCTGGCGCAGTTCAAGGCGGGCTACCCCGACTTTCAGCTCGAGGACGAGCTGTTTTTCGAGGCGAGGAGAGATGTTATGACCAGCATCACGTATGAACGTTGCAAGAGGCACTGTGGCTAGACGATGGAGTTTGGTTAGGCGATAGGATTTGGTTTGTTTCAGTTTGTTTAGATAAGATTGCATTAGCTGAGAACAATTGGAGTTTGTTAGGATTTGGAGGCAACCGGGCTATAAGTAGCCAGGACCTTGTATCGTGAAGACTAAGCAAAGATCAACAAGTTGTTGGTCGTTGCCTCTCTCTCACTCTCATCTCTCGCGCCTGCGTTCCATCTGTTCGCCGTGCGAGAGCACGGCGCCGACACGCCGCTGGGGTTTCAAGCCCCGGCCACCGATCACCCACCGCTACGGCCTTCGGAACCGTCCAGGTTCTATCAGGTAGTACCATTCAATCCAGAGAAAAAAACACCAGCAAAAAAGAGAAGATAAAAATCATCTTGATGTTGCACGTACTATTGTTCTCTGTTGCACAAAAATAACCATAATGTTGCAACGATAATTGGCCATTGCAATATGAAAATATTACAATCTCAACACCACAAATGAGCTGCTACAACAAAATCATGAATCAGAAGCTGCAACATAAAGAATCAGAAGCTGCAACATCGAAAATTATCTTTTGCAACATCAGACATGCATAATCGAAAATAACAGCAGATCGGCGTTTGATGCAACATTGGATCGAAATTTTCTTTTTTCTCTAGCATCCAGGACTTTGTAATTCAGCTATTGAAACATCCAAAAACACCTTAGGGACACATCATGAAATCAAGGTTGCAACATCATAAAAATCAAAATTGCAACGTCACAATTTGTGAAACATGTGAAACATCCACAATGCAACACTGAAAAACTAAACTGCAACATCACAGCTCACTTGTTGCAACATCCAAAATTTGCAAAGCAATTTGAGCCTCTCCTACTTCATCAGCCATCACCCCTACTGACCATCAATGACGCTGAAGCACAAAACACGCGCTCCACCTCAGGCAGCTTCATGTCCATCGGGGCCTTGCGCTCTTCTTCGCCGCTCATCAAGTCCGCCGCCTATTCCGACCAGCTGCCGCACACTACTCGAGGAAGAAGGGCCATGGGCGCTAGTGCGTGGCGCGCGGGGGAAGGGTAGAGCATGGCCGCCGCCGGTCGGCGCGAGGAGGAGGACGAGGTGCGGCGGCAGAGTGGAATGGGAAGGGAAGCACATGTCTAGAGCCAGAGCTAGGCGAATAAGCAGCGAGAGAGGGAGAGGGACCGAGCTCCATCCATGGCGAGCAGATGGGGGCTATCGGTGGGAAAGAAGCGCAACAAGCCGATGGAACGACAGGAGAAAGGATAAGGATGTCGTACCCGTCTGTGGAGCAAAATGTGTGGATGAGAATATCTGGCAGGAGTGGTGGGCCTGTTCTTTTTTTTTTAAAAAAAAGCGGCGTCCGATAGCCACGGACGTGCGGACGGTAGCATTACCATTGTTTTTTTTTCTTCGGACTAGGTTTGTGTCCGTGCGTTGCTACGGGTAAATAAATTCCCTCCATGGGATCAGATTAGAATGATACATAATGTCACACAACAATTTAGAATGGGTGGTCTAAAAAAATAATTTAGAATTGGAGGTTCCAAAGTGGAGTTTGCTTGCCACAAACAATCCAAGGAATACAAGAAATTAATTTCAGCAGATTCACAGTATGTATTTGAATGCCTTTTTTCAGGTTCTTGAGTGTAGAATATTCAAATGGATGAAGTCTCCTAGGTAACCATCATGGTTAATTAACACTAAAGTAACCCACTTCAACTACACACATCGAATTGAAGCACTAATTTGTAACAGAATGGTATCAGCCACCATTAAGCCTTTCTCATCCAACATCTCAAAACATAATAAGATCAGGAAAAGACCAACAAAATGATTCAGTTATTAGAGATCATTGAATAAGTTGTAGTTTGCAAGTTAAAAAATCCTTCGGCAAAACTGACAAGCACATGAAGTTCTTCCCAATTCGATATTACAAGAGAAATAGCATCTTTCCGTGCAGGATAAATAGAATTGCTAGAAGGTTCACATAGACAAAAGAAAACTATTTTAGGTTTCTTTTAACAAGCGAGCTGAGCCTTCTGTGAATAAACTGGTATAACCTGATTGTGTTCAGATAATTAACGAGACTACAATGTATCAGCCATATTATTCTGAAGCTTATTTATCTATATGTACATATCCTTACTTGACAAAACTATAGTCTCACATTGAAATATGCATTAGAACCTCAGCAATTAGTATTGTTTACTCAAAACCTAATGCCGCATGTGCAGTGCACAAAAATTAAGAGTTGTTACTTAGGAGTAAAACAATCAACTGGTACTAAAATTGTCATATATTAGATAAAGCTCTGAAGTGCTAAGCATCGACGACTCCAACTTATTGGAAATTAAAGTTCACAATTCATTGTAATCTTGTGAAGGCAGTTTAGTAGCATATCCTACCAGCATATGAAAGTAAATCTATATTTGCGAAAGCTGAAACCCAACATATCTACATCTATTTGGTAGTGGACTCCTAACAATATCCACACTTAGACATGTGATGCATCTATAACTCTGGGAAACAAAGCAGAAGAACACGCGAGAAGCATAATTAGTCCCTTATTACGCACATTGCACGTCCACTTTGTTCAATCTAGATTAACTATACAAGATAAAACAAATCTGCAAGTGTATGGTCAAGTCATCAATATAATCAAGTACTGCAGAAATCAAAACATGATCTACAGCAGCAGCAAAAATACTGTTTTGAACAATAGGAGCATGAAAAATATGGTGTATTGAAATCATCAGACATTGCAAATTAGAAGTAACTAATTAGAAGAGAAATGCCAAAACACTTTCAGATATACTCCTATAGTTATTTTATACGCTTCTCTTGACCCGCCACCATAGTGTTTGGACTACAGTAGTTCCTATCTTTCAGCATCATGTTGTGTAGATGTAAGGGCCAAAAAAATACATCTCCAAATCAATCCTAGGCTAATATCTGTAGTGATCTCAAGCATGATAGATGTGCCGGCTGACTTGGACTATAAAGGCCCACATGGCAACTTTATATTGGAAGATATGAAAGTGCTGAAAATGAAATAACCTGGACAAAAAATTGCATACAATCTGCATGATGCTATTTGATTCACCGTACCTGCCGACACGCCAAGCTGGTCCTGTCCACTATTGCACAAGTAGATGGAATATATAGCAGTACATACAGATATCTGCGTGCCATTGATCATGCAAAACTAATCACTAGAAGAGAATGAGGCATCCGCAGACGACATAAACAACGGCTATTTTTTGCCCCGGTGCTAATGGAGTATTAGCACCGGGTCCAACGGCTAGCAGTCGCGCGCAGGCGCGCGCGGCGCGCGTCGGTGGGGGGGGGGGGGGGGGGGGGGGAGGACCTTTAGCACGGTTGCATCCAGCAACCGGTGCTAAATCCACCCCTTTAGCACCGGTTGCTGCCTGCAACCGGTGCTAATTCCAGAGCAACATTTAGCACCGGTTCTAGCTAGGGACCGGTGCTAAATCCCCGATGTTAGCACCGGTTGCAGCCAGCAACCGGTGCTGATTATCTACCTATATATTCCCTCCTTCCTCCCCACGCCCGAGCCAGCATGAACACTCCGAGCTGTGTTCATGGTGTGCTCGGGTTGAGGGGAGATTTTGCCATTTTTTTTTTCAAAAATTTGAAGCATTCTACGAGGTACACAATTTCATCCTCTCATGTTCTTGTTTAGTTCCTATTGTTATTATACTTTATAAATATGAAATTGGTGAAGAAAAAAAGAGAAGAGAGAGAAAGGGTTATATATGTGTGTTCATAGTGTTTTAAATTTAATGTTAGGTATGTATTGGAGAAATTTTGTTAGAAATGTTTTTTGAGTATGCTTTTTAGTATTTTATTTATAAATGGAATATAATGATTTTTAAAAATGTGTTATGTAATTTTTTATATTAATTGGAGATATGTGAAATTGGTTAGTTTATTTTGACAGAAGTTCGTATGTTGTAATGAGTATTTTTTCAATAACATTTATTGTTTTTTGAGAAATAAAAGCCTTGTGGATATATCGATATGGCTACTGCTGGAGGAAGTGGGACCGGTGATAGTGATCGTGGTTCGTCTCGCGGGAAGGGCAAAACTACAGTACCACCTCATGATAAGTCGAAAAAACCAGGACCTTGGGTGAAAGCACAACTTAATTTTTTGATTAAAACACATGAAGAATGTGTTGCAAGGGGTGATGAACCTGGTTTTGATCTTCAAGATCTGTTGCGGCGCTACGGTCCAGCTCCACCATCTTCTGCACTAGAGATGGACCCGTCAAAGGTAAACCAAGACATGATTTATAAAGATCCAGAGGCGACATATCAGAACTTATTCAAGTATGTGGATAAGCAAAATTTTATGGACTCCATACTATTGCCATACCACTACGGGTGAGTGCTAACACTTATATTATCTCATTTTATTTTCTTAATTTCTTTAAATTATCTCATTATGCTAAAACACTTATACATATGTATGTAGTTACCACTGGGTGCTCATAGTACTGAATCCTGATAGAGGTGTGGTGAACGTCTTCGATTCGTTGAGGAAACCACAAGAAGAGTATCAGGAAATCATTGACACGTTTACAAGGTCGTATATATAAGTAAATTTCAACAATTCAAATTTTTCTATATACTTAATTACATTATTGACTTATTTTATTTGAACTCAAATTTGAGACTAACAACATGATTATGTAATTGTAGGATGTGGAACGAGATTCGTGAAAAGCACCCCGGTATTGGATATGAAAAGATCGTATGGAATACTGAATTTCTGGTACGCATGCAATTTGTACATATACGTCTTTGCTAATCAACTTAAAAAATTATCTTTAACTTTGTTTTCGCCAACAGTGTCATCAACAGGGGCCGGGCAATAATTTATGCGGATACTACGTTTGCGAGTACATGCATAGCTGGATTAAAAAAATATATACTAACCATGATATTATGGTACGCAATATCTATTTACAAGTTTCTAATTCAACTTTAATTTTAATTGTTTGCAATTCGTAGATGATGTCCATCTCTAGTAAAAGCCTAGAGCAGCATAAGATCGACGCAGTTGCAGAACAACTCGTTGGATTTATTTGGGACGAGATCATCAATGTGAATGGAGAATTTCATTATGATGATGCATGGGACAATACGGACACCTCAAGTCTTCGTTCCTCCATCGCTGGTCCTAGATCCTCTGCTCGTCCTAGTTCATCATCAGCTCGTCCAAGTGCAGGATTGTAATTTATGGATACTAAGTTAGAAAACTTAACTCTTTTAGCACTATGAGATGATGTAACTCTTTTGGCACTAAGATATGTAATATATGTCTTTTTTATGTTTATACGAGCCTTATACAAATTTACTAGTGCAGTGTAGTACGACATCCGTATTAGAACAAATACGTAGGCGAAAAACGTTGGCAAAATACGTATACAAACAAATAAATATGAAGGCTGGAAAAGAGAAAATTATATGGCCCCCCTTTAGCACCGGTTCTATCCACAAACCGGTGCTAAAGGGGCTCGCGCAGGGGCCATGTGCGCCGCCCCTTTTAGCACCGGTTGGTTTCGAGACCCGGTGCTAAAAGGGGCCTTTAGCACCGGGTAAATGACCCGGTGCTAAAGGCGTACCCTTTTAGCACCGAAAGATTAGCACCGGTTGGGAAACCGGTGCTGAAGGGGGTTTCCCAACCGGTGCGGATGCCTCATTCTCTTCTAGTGTAAAATGCACAACGGAGTAAAATGCATGCCCCTGTAGCAGTGTAGGAAGATGATGTCTGCAAACAGACGATGGGAAAGTACGTTCGAGGCACATCACCAGTAAGAATGTGGGGCACTCGTCAGACGACATCGGCGGCGACAATGGTGCCGACCGCCGGGAGGACGCGGTGAGTAACGGCACATCGCAAGAAAGAGTTGACGCGCAGTTCTATAAAAATATTCCATGTACAGCTAGGGGAGAAACAATGGTGAGAGAGGAGAGATGAACTCGAGAGACGTACCTGTTATATTGCCTTCTTGTCGTGCATACAGTGCAGATGGAGGACGTACTCCATGTAGCAGGCTGACGATGGCGAGCAACAAGTGCATATGATGTTTCAGGCGATTGATCTCCACTGCACAAATATGATCCAATAATGGCAAACCTAGTTTCTTCTTCCTCTCGGCAGGAACACCCCAAACCCTGAAGCTCACCCCGAGGTAGTCTACGGCGTTAGATGGAGATACCCAGAGGTGTTCAGCGGCGGCTTCGCTGAGCGCACGACGTGCACTCGCGTATCACTATGGTGCAGCTTAGCGTTGGGGCCGTCGCTGTGGCATGACTTCATCCAGGCGATCGTCGGGAGATCGAGCTCGTAGGTCAGGCGGGCTATAGGAAGGAAGAGACGGCGAACGACTCGATCGTTTTAACCTACTACGATTGAGGAGTGTTTTGGTAACCGATCTTTCTACAGCAGGGAGTGGGTGAACGTGGAAAGCAAAAATCACAGAGCCAATTGCGGAGCAGCGGTTGCGATTGCGACATGGTGTGCTCGGTGAGGGAGAGGCCCACTCTCCTGATCATTCTTTTTAGGCGTAGAGTTCGGTTTTCTTTTTCCCCATTCTCTTTTGTTTCTACCTTTCACTAGCAGAATGCCTACTACGGATTTTCTATTAGTCATGTTTTCTAAAACTCATGACTTTTTTATTTATATTACTTTATTTTGTTGCACTCAATAGTTATTACTGAGAAATTAATATAATTTTTTACTTAATATATATTTCTTTTCTACTCAAGCACTCACAATTTTTTTTTAAGCAAGACTGCTAGAGATTAAAACAGGAACAATCATGTTGTACCATACAACATGACCACATCTCCAATTCTAGTTTCTTATCAAGTCAGTAATTACTATGTAGTGTGAGTAGGTATGACGTTTTTCTAAGCGAGTCGTGCATGGCACTCAACGACTCTAACTGACATTCAACATTTCTAACCTTGCATACCTTTTATACTCTACTACATGTTGAACTTCCCGTATATGTTCTTTTCTTTTAAACCGGTAATAAAGGATATTAGGATTGAAAATTTTAACTACCGAGGATCAGCTAGCTATTTGTATGGGTCAATCTGTTGTAGTATCTTTGGAACTGGTTATATAAGGTGTAGTTTGGTTTTAAATAGTAAAGTAGACGTTCTCTTTGGTGGTAGATCGCTCACATGGTCAAACAAAGGATTGAGGGTTCAAATCTTATCCCTTAAACATTTTGGTACCTTTTTTCCGTGCACGTGATATAGAGGCGGTCCGGTTTTTCTTTCCCTACACTCGCCCGACTGGTCCGTTTTTTCTTGAGAGAATTCCCTATTGACATCATTAAACTCATCTATTCCTTTCTTGGCCCAAAGATTTTCAAAGTTCCTTATTTGGCCACAATCTCAACTTTGGTTCCCTATATGACACTCTGTTGCTTTTTCCATCCAACTTCTGTTAACTCACACGCCAAAAGACAAATTTGCCCTTATGAAATCCTCCTTCACCAGCATTTTTTTCCTCTGAATATGGAGTTTAGTGGTGTCACATAGGGAATTCTCTCTTTTTTCTTCCCGTGAACATGCGAGATGCTCACCGGCTTTTATTACTTGCAGTTCAGCTCAGTTTTAACCGGTTTTCATTCGATTCATCATGCAAACAAGCCGTTTTACTCTGGTATAGCACCGTATTCTTCTCAATTTTAGACGACGTTCCACAAATTGGGCAGAGACATTGCTTGCTTTACTATTAAGTAAAGATTATTCACAGCGTTAGCTTTTTTATTTTTTATACACCTTTTTTATTTTCTTCTTTTTTATGATCGTGCTTCTTATCTATTTTCCCCTTTATATTTTTTCTCATCGAGTGATTTTTCTCCTCTATTATTTCTTGAAAACATAATTATTTTCTTCTTGCTTACTCTGTTTCTCTCTCATATAGTATTATTTTTATGAGGTGTTCCACGGTGTAATTTTTATGGTTTTGTAGCTTTTATTAGATAATTCATGGTGTTGTTTGGATTATCCCCACAATACCCATGATGTTATTTTGATTATTCTCACGGTATCCATGACAATTTCCATAATATCATTTGAATTGTTTCTACTAGTCGTCAACCCGTGCATCCGCACGGGCTGGTATTAACTTCAATCCGAAATGAAGCTGAAAATACTAAAATAGTTTGAATTTAGCACACCAGAATATATCATCCCTGCTAATACAACAGTTCATAATTAGGTGCTGGGTTTTCATTTCTTATATCTTGCGAACACACGATTTATTTTGTCCTCTATATTTTCAAAAACTGTAGAGAAGGTTTATTTTTCCTTCACGTTTTCCATGTGATTTTAATACAAATGTTTTTCATAGGCTTCAAATGTTTGTATGCTTCCACTGGATATATCCATTCCACTGGAGATAGTAACAGGTAGTAACTCTGCTTCCATATCTAGATAGCAAAGCAATGCACTGAAACTTCAAGCAGCAGAATTCCTTTTGCAGTGCAACACACACCAACTACCGCTCCAAGATGTTTAGTAATGCCAAGGAAAAACCGTCTAGTCTATTGTAGTTACTAATTAACATTATCATGTTTTCACAAAAAAAATAATTAACATTATCATGCGCTCCCTGTTGCAACATGCAATTTTAAAGAAAAACTTGATTTAAGGTTCATGCGGTTTGATGTGTTGGTGCATCTTGCCATCCATACAGGATAACTTAGAAAACCTTAATACATGAAACATTAATATTAGAATCTAGAATGCAGAAAAAGACTACGGGTATATCGAACAAAATTATGTAAGGTTTGCAGAATGTCTATGTATGAGGAAACTAAAGGCACTTGTAAGTTTAAAGACGATAGTACCTTTGTAAGGCCAAAGAAAAGAATTAGAATTACAAATCTTTGCTTTACACTAATTATTAATGAACAAAGTTAATGAATATATTTCATCACTTAACATACCAAAGAAAATACTTATATGCTGGAACATTTGGATGTCAAGAAATGATCTGATTTTCAGAGGCATTTCACCAAATTTGGAGACAGTTCGAAACCGTTTCAAGTATGAGTTTGGCTTAGTTATCCTAAGGGCCAAAGTTATCGACCAAGATCCAATGTCCATATGGTTACGATCGATTATGTAAATTTTTTGATCTTTTTCTTCTCTTTCTTTGTTTCCTGAGAAACTTTTGTATCATGGACGGCTCCTTAAATTATTAATATATAATCAGTAGGGGGTGACCCCTCCTGTTTCCTCAAAAAAAATACTTATATGCTGGTTTATGTATTTCTCGACTTTACTTAGGTATCGAAAGATTTTAATATGCATAGCAAGTTCCATGGATTATTTAGAGAGCTGGAAATCTTGTTAAATCTTTTAATTTCAAATGTAAATAAAAAATGAACTGAAGCACCATCCTTAGGTCTTGTTGTTAACATCCCAGCTTGTAGAATTCAACTTATTTTAGCTTTATAATTAAAACACCCTAAATTATAAAGCCATAATCTAGGTTTGTCCTCAAGTCTGCCCTAGATCAGTTTATTTTAAACTTTTTTTCTACCACTCCTGCAACATGGATTATATAAGCTGGGGTTCAACAAACATGCCCTTTGTTGTATATCAACATATTCTTTAGACTATAATTTTGAATTTTCCTAGCTCAATATACCCTTCTATTTTATCCGTACATTGAGCAAACATAGCCACCAGAGAAACATTTTTTTATCATACTAATCATTCTGTTGTTACAGAGCAATGTTCTTATGCACTTAATAGCTAATTACCCAGACAATCAATGCATTACATTGGAGAAATTATGGAGACCATCAGTTAACAGGGCTTTTTTTTTTTAGCACAGCATCTGTAACAATAGAATGAATATCCTGAAATAAAATTATAATGAGATTTTTTTCTAGACCAACATTATTATTACGAAGATTAACCTTAGACGATGAAACATCAAGGAAGATAAATCATGGGCAGCATATTAGAGATCCATGTCAAGTCAATTAAATAATGGTCGAAAAATGCACAGGTACATTGGACCACATCAGACTGAATAATTGGGGAACCTGCATTTTTACTGAAATCTGCCATTATTTCAGAATTTTATGCATGTTGCCATCCATAGCGGTGTAATCAAATCTCGGCTGTATATAGACTTGTTATCTCTCATCTCCCCCCTAATCAGATACCGCGATGCTTTCCTTTCCGATACCATTACCACCGTGCAACCAAACAATGATTCTAATCACCCATTCCACCACCTAAAGCACTGTAATCTCATTGCCTTTACGTTTACGTTACCATAGTCTGCAGAATTCATTTGTGTAGTCTGATAATGAATAGCAGTATGTAAGAAACACATGGAAACTCTTATATGTGTGGTCTAAAAGAAACACATGGAAACTCTTTTATGTGTGGTCTAAAAGCTCGTTATTATATATAATCACATCTCTGGATTTTTACAATATGGGACACGTGTGAAGGGAATTAACATAAACTAACCTGCTTGCAGAATAGCTCGACTCATGTTTTGTACAATGTAGAAGAGCATCAGCGTATCCCACTGTCACAGATTCATCATAGACTGCAGTGTTCAACCAAGCTGCATAATCCAAGAATCGGGTTGATAGAGAACCATTTAATAAATTGTACTATCTGTAGCTTAGAAGCAGTAATCAAATGCAATCAATACTTTTTGCATTACTCGATTTAAAATCAGTAACGGGATGAATTTTTTAATTACTCAATTAAAATGGTTAATTGGATGGCAAAATTGAAGCTAACCTTATTTCCCCGGCCATTATAATTCCTGTCGTTCAGCTTCTAAACAGTTCGCAGAGCAGAACCTATACACAACTCTGATAATATTGCCAAAAGAAACGAACAGCTGAAGTTAAGGAAAACGAAAGGAGAGGTGCTACAAAAATCAATACCTACAGACCTCGGCTTGCTAAGCTGAACCTATACACAACTCTGATAATATTGCCAAAAGAAACGAACAGCTGAAGTTAAGGAAAACGAAAGGAGAGGTGCTAGAAAAATCAATACCTACAGACCTCGGCTTGCTAAGCTGTAAAACGGGTAGATACGTTGCCCGCGGACAAAACAGCCGTGGCGGCTTTGGATGATGCATGGGAGCAATAGAAGTGGATCTTCAGCGGCAGTTACACGTCCTCGTCAACCCAGCGACGACAACGACGTCCATTGACTGGAACAATGTGTTGATGGGTCGGGTCTGAGGTATGAGCGTCGCAGCCTCGCAGGAGCAGGCGCGGAGCACGCTGTCGATGCAACTGCGACCCCTGCAATACGATAGAAGGCGAAGGAGAGATGCACGACACGAAGAAGATTTCCATATGTACATTTACATATAGCCCGTATCGTTCAAGGAGTCTTAACAGCTAACGGGGTTGATCTGACCATCCAAACTTGATCCTATGGTTATTTATTTTTGTTTTTCTCCGATTAACGTGGGAATTTCTAGAGAGTCTGTGATTAGTATAGGTATAGATAGATAGATAGATAGATAGATAGATAGATAGATAGATGGTATCATGACATGTTCCACAACGTTGTTTTGTTTGTATTGTCATAGTGTCAATGAGTTTTTCTATGGTGTTGTTCAGACTGTTCCCATAGTGTCAATGATGTTTCATGAGATGTTATTTGATTGCTCCCACGTATTCATGAGATGTTCCACAACGCCAATGATTTCGTTCCACATATCAAAATTTATGTTCCTTCCATACTATATTTTTCCTCAAGTTACATGATTTGTTTCACTTTTAACTTCTATACGATAATATTTTGTTCCACTAGATGATTTGTTCCACGTGTTAAAATTTGTATTCCTTCTATACGATATTTTTGTTTCGCAAGGTTAGATTATTTGTTCTGGTTGTCAAAATCAGATGAATTGTTCCTCATATCTAAAAATATGTTTTAGTTATTTTAATTCCAAACATAGTCAAATGTGGTCTAGTTTTGAAGATCTTGTGATAAAAAACATAGTGATCCAATTAGAATTTGATTTGGATAATTGGTTTATCATATATAATTTTTAAATCTCTTTTCGCGGGGCACGCTTGTTCTGCTGCATGCACAGCCACGAGTCGATCCTCTAGTGTTGCTCCCATATATTATTTTGTTCCTTGACTTTGAATGGTTTGTTCTAGGTTTTCAAAATTTTGTTCCACATGTAAAGTCCTTTGTTCCTATTATGACTCGAATTTAGATGATTTGTTCCATGTGTTAAAATTTTTTGTTCCTCCGCTACAATATTGTTGTTCCACGAGTCTAGATGATATGTTCTAAGCATTAAAATAAGATGAAGTTTCCACATTTACGAAAAATGTTCCAAAAAAATATAACCCAGACATAGTCACGTGTGGTCTAGTTTTGAAGATCTCGTAATAAAAAATATAACGGTGCAATGGGAATTTGATTTGAATATTTGGTTTAGCAACTGTGATTTTTTAAATTTAAACTCGCATGCACAAGTATTATTTTTCCTTTCCCATCACTTGCCCTCTACAATGCTCCCACTTGCACGCGGTTGTTAGGGGGGAGTGATGCTATTATGTACCATGAAAAGTACATGGACACAAATCGGGGAGGGGGGCATGAAAAGAGGCTGCCTTGGGGTTGTGCGGTGAGGGCGGCGCGCGGGCAGCTCAACTATAGCTTTGCCGGCCGCCAATGGCGTCGCTGTCTTGTCCTCCATGACACCACTTGGAGATCAGCGCGCATGAGGTATTTTATTTTTTAAACAAACAATGCTCAACAAATGTGTTTCTATTAATATAACAGAAAAAATATAAGACACAAAAACAACGGGTTGGATTGGGACCTCAAAACTCGCCTAACTCAACTCAGACAACACTCTAGCCGATCAGATTGGAACATCAACACAAGCCACACAAGCACTAACACCATACTACCGCAAATCACCACGTTGTACCACCACAACCTAGCAGATTGAGGCGACAGCATGTAGCACTCATCCCAAGCATCATTGTCCCCAATGATGTCCCATGCCAAACCAGCTGCCGCCATGCAGAACTGGCCGTCAAAGTCCGCTGCAAGCCGTATGGCTACCACAACTCCTTCACATATCGTCGTCGTCTTCAGGTCACACACACACACTCGATTGTTGATCTCCTAATCCACAACTTGGCACTGGCAGAAGTCAGTAGAGGAAATCACTGCACCCCACCAAAAAGGCCACCGCCATGCAGGACCCCTAACTGAAATACAGTTGTAGCACTGTGCACACCAAACAACCAAAATGTTGCATCAGATCATGGACATCCGAGGCAACTAAAAGGCGTGGGGCCTCGCCACATCCAACGATGCACACCACGCCCCGAACACACCACCTTAAAGCACATGGGGTCTCGCTACGTACTCCCGCCGCTTGACTCGCCAAGGATCCAGGCTTGCTTCTTCGTCGAGGGTGACAAAGTACCACCAAGACACTCAATTAACTTTGCCTTCGTCTTGTAATCGTCGGAATATCAGCTGCACTATGTGCACGGACACAACAAGCTTCCAAAGAAATGGCTCATCACTTTGGCGTACTCCTCGCATTGGGATGTTGCCACCCGGTCGCATTGGGACATTGGGTCATCAACGCGAGCCTCCAAAAACTATGCTCGATCGGATTGGAACGTTGACCAAGCCACAACACACCCATCGCCACCAACTGGAGCCCATCTTCTCTTTTTTTGTTTGTTTTTTCTCTTTTTTGGGTGGAGAAACGAGAAAGAGATAAGGCCCTTATGTGTTGCCATGAGGAAGAGAGCCCTTCCACTTTTCAATTAGACTTCTAGCCAACTCGGTCCCCTAGAAACCCTACTGGACCCCGAGGCCTGTCTAAGGGTCCATCTTTACTGTTTGGGCTTTTTGTCACCACCAACAATAGGGTTTATTCAGAAGTTTAGCTGCGATGATAATCACAACTGACATCAACAACTAATAATACTTAAGACCATTCAGCGGGCGGAAGAACACAGAGAGGACCGGCGAGATTTGACCTAGCCGCCACCACAAGATGAGGGATAGAGATGAGATGAGTTCACCGTGACAACCAATGCCGGTAGAGGGCAGCAAGCTCGAGGAAGACCACAAACCGTCGGCCTAGGGTGTTCCCATGCCTCCTTGCCGCAATCTTCGGTGACGACGTTCCTCAGAGTATCCATCACCCCTTTGTGCATCAATCTCTATAAGGTGATGGGGGTAATGCCTCCGTTCATCTCTAGGGTTGTATGGATCTATGATATGTAACCTCTACATGCACATTATGCCCATTAATGCTTTATGGTCTATGTCTTTGCAATGCTTTATTTACATGTGTGAGCGTGTTATCTTGACCAACATACTTTCTTAGTAGGGTTTGTGGTAATTATGGTGATTAGCTTAACTCTATGGATGCTTTGATGAGATGTGTTAGTGAGGCACTGATTACCCTTGTTTGGTGACAGCTTGCGGGAGGGAAAAGGTCGAGCGACCGCATAACCGCTATGATGCTAGTGAATGCTACACCCATTCGTGTAGTAGATGAATACTCATATGAATATAGATCCTAGGGAGGAAAACCTATCTATCTTTGTTGCTCTTTTGTACCAACCTTTGCCTCACTTGTGTCGACCTTTTGCTAGTTTAGTTTGTCTCTCTAGACAACTCATATGCTTGGTTTAACTAGTAGGATTAGTACAGAGTAAGAGCTAACATCCCACTTGTTTCATGGATTGATAAATCTTGGGGGAGTACTCTAAGGGAAAAGCTACACACGATCCATGCTCTTGCAGGCTAAACCTGGTGTGCATTTGCGTCGCCAACACCACCATCAAAGCAAATCCTTCCTGTCAGAATTGCCTGACATCGCCTTCAGGAAGATCACGACGTCGAGGATGCCATAGATGCTAGCCCAAGTTGAGATGGGTTTTCACCCGCCTCATCTGGCGTTGAAGGAAGGGAAGGTTGGTGTCCAAGCCATTGGCACCTAACACGAGCCAAGGTCCACAATAAAGATGCTTGATGTCGCCTTTAGGAATAACACGACGCCAAGACACCATCAATGTCTTCCCAAGAGGGATGGGTTTTCACCTGCATCTTCATAGTGTTGTAAGAGACGAACGGTGCCACCCGCTCCACCACCAGGTGGTGCTAGTGCAACGCTGCATGGGCGAAGCGCATCCAGCATTGTAATCCTGGTTGATTAATGTCTAGAATTTGTGCAAGCACTCACGCGTCCGTTGTCCCAAGGCCACCAAGAAAATTGGCCAAGCTGAGAGCGCAGTGGCCGACCATCATGGGCGTCTTGTAACAGCGGTCACGATCCTGACCAGGTAGGTTGGAGAAGGATGCACATGAGAGACGATCAGATGAAGGAAGAACATGCCACCTCCAACGGTAGTCCTAGTCATCAACTGACATGGATATGGCCCGGCATGGTCGAGAAACAAATAGGAGAGAGAAGACTCGGGACGATGAAGCAAGAGCCAGCCGATTTCACATTGATGGTGTTCGACGAGATTTTGTGCGCATCTTTTAAATATATTAGCATGCAAACTATGTGTTTTTTTTGCGGGTAAAAGAGAGCTTTATTAGCTAGAATTTGGGATACAATCGATACGGAGCAGGTCCAGCACGCACGCAGGCGCCTGACCCATCCAGCACGCTGTGTGCTTAGTTCTTCTAGCTAATATAGCTAGTTCATTCGCAACTGCATTGCCCTCTCTTTTAACCTGAGCTACCTTCCACTCCAGCAGTAGCTGTGCATGCTCTTTAGCCTCCGTCACCAGAAAACCTATTGCAGACCGATCCACCTTGCTCCGAAGCGCTTGGACAACCTAGGCACAATCAGATTCTACAATCACCTGACCTAGTGACCATTGTGCCGCAAGGCGAATGCCCTCCGCACACGCCGTAGCTTCAGCTTCTACCGTAGAGGCACATCTGTCCACATACCGCCAGGCTGTGAAGATCACCTCTCCAGTGTTGTCATGCGCCACAATGCCTGCTCCTGCGTCACCTGTTTCTGCAACAAAAGAGCCGTCAACGTTAACTTTTATCCATCCTGGTGGTGGCCTTTGCCAATGTGCATTCGCCACATTGCTCTTCTTGCTTCGCTTTTCAGTGGTTGGCCAGCAAGGACTCTTCCCCTTCACCAGGTCTTTCACATCACCAGACTAGATTTCCGTCAGTGTGATGTACATGGCTAGAAGGAAGTGTTCTGACTCAGCAACACTAGTAGGGCCCGACTGATGAGTGATGTTGTTGTGAACCGTCCACGCTCTCCAGAGGACGAGTTTGACCATGTCTCTCTGGCTCGCCGAGTATCGATCAAGCAGCACAAGCAGCCAGTCCGGCCCTGTGTATGAGAACTGCTCCTCATCTGGCAATGGCCAATGTCCCCTCATAGCCCGTCTTAGTGCATGTGCTTGTGGGCAAACCACTGTCGCATCGTAGCTAGATTCCGGCTCCCTGTCGCAAATTAAGCATCTAGCATCACGTTCAAGCTTCCTGTGAAATTTTCCAAGTTGCATTGGAAGAGCATCCATGCAAAGCTTCCAGATAAAGACATTCACTTTAGGTGGGACATTTCCCCCCATACCAGGCCCCATAATTTCCTTTCACCATCCGGGGCACCGCTTGTTGCTTGATTTTCCTCTAGTGACTGCAGTCGTAGCGCCAGATTATAGGCACTCCGGACAGTAAAAACACCCATCTTTTCCATATGCCAAGCGATGAAATCATCCCAGTGCTTGGCCGGCAATTTGATCCTGGTAATCGCATCTACATCTGGCGGGTTAAAATAAGTGATCAGCTTATCATAGTCCCAATCCCGCCCACTGGCGTCCAGCAGCTCTGAGACCCATTTCAGCCGGCATCTCCCTTTCCCTGTCACTGGTCTCCTCGAGAAATCCCTTGGGATCCATGGATCGCGCCATATTCTAACTTGTGTACCACAACCAATACGCTACATAACTCCCTCCTTTAGTAGCTCTAGTCCATGCACAAGCGCTTGCCATGTAGGGGATGGATTGGAACAGAAGGTTGTGTCAATCAAGCATCCTATAGGGAAGTATTTTGCTTTCAGGATCCGGGCACACAAGCTCTCCGGGTTATCTATTAGACGCCAGGCTTGTCTTGCCAGCATAGCCTGATTGAACAAGCGCAAGTCCTTAAAGCCTATGCCACCACAACACTTCTTCATGATCATATCCTTCCATGCTACCCAAGCCATCTTCTTTTTTCCATGTTCCATGCCCCACCAGAATTGCCTAATGATGCTAGTAATCTCATCACAGAGCCCCAACGACAGTTTAAAGATGCTCATTATATATGTCGGTAGCGCTTGGGCAACCGCCTTAATCAAGACTTCTTTTGCTGCTGCTGACATGGTCTTCTCCGTATAGTCCTTAAGTCGTTTGGACAGACGCTCTTTCAAAGGTTGAAACCTTTCACCTTTCATTCTTCCAGATGGTGTAGGCAGCCCCAAATATTTTTCATCAAACACCGTTCTTTGTATCTCCAAGATTTGCTTGACTTCATCACAATTGTCACCTGCTCCTGCTGCTTAAACATGATAGAACACTTTGCTGGGTTAATTAGCTGGCCAGTACAGCGAGCGTATATTTGCAACACCTCTCTCACTATACCAGCTTGTTGTGGAACTGCCTTAAAGAATAAAAGCCAATCATCAGCGAATAAAAGATGGGAAATACCCGGTGCTCTCCTACAGACATGCAGTTCCTCCAGCTCTCTCGACTTAACTTTGTTGTTTATCAAGGCCGACAACCCATCAGCCACAAAGAGAAAGAGATATGGCGAAAGTGGATCACCTTGGCGTAAACCTCGCGTAGGGGTGAACGGCGCCGTCATGGCCCCGTTGAAGTGGACAGCATAGATAACCGAAGACACACAGGTCATGATACGGTCCGCCAATGAACGTTGAAAGCCTAGCTTCAGTATAACTTTGTTCAAAAAACCCCAATCCACACGATCGTACGCCTTGGTTAGGTCCAGCTTATACGCACAAAAACTGCTTCTCTCATCTGCATTAGAGTTAATGGCATGCAAGCACTCAAATGCTATTAAGGCATTATCAGTAATTAATCTCCCGGGTATGAAAGCACTTTGATTAGGGGAAATAATATCATGTAGAATGGGCCTTAACCTGTTCACAATGCACTTTGAAACTACCTTGTATATCACATTGCATAGACTTATTGGACGGAAGTCCTTCACTGTTTCCGGATAAGGAACCTTGGGAATTAGCACTATGCAGGTGTCATTCACTCCTGGAGGCATGACTCCAGATTCAAAAAATTATTGGACAGCTTTGACAATATCCGTTTTCACCACTGCCCAATTGCGTTGGAAAAGTCTCGCCGGGAAGCCATCCGGTCCTGGTGCCTTCAACGGTCCGATCTGAAACATGGCATCACTTATTTCCTCAGCGCTGTAAGGTTGACGCAGCTTCTGATTGGTCTCATTGGTGATGACCGCTTCAAACAAATTGATCACTTCTTGCGGGTCAACTGCATCATCTTTCTCATAAAGATTGTGGAAGTAATTTGTTACCAGGCCTTGCATTTCACCATGATCAGACGTCCACGAACCATCCTCCTTCTTTAGCTTCTTGATATGATTTTTCCTGGATCTCCATCGTGCCTTTTGGTGGAACTATTTTGTGTTTCGATCACCCTCCTTCAGCCAAGAAATTCTTGACCTCTGCAGCCACATCATTTCTTCACGATATAACAGCTCATCCAACTCCGATTTTATCTTTAATATGGCCGCCCTGTTCTGTATAGGATCATCTAGCTCCAGTGCTTCTAGCCGCTTCCTGAGCTCCAATTTTTTGGTAACATGTCCAAACGTGTTCTTGCTCCATGTTTTCAACTCCTGGTGACTGATCTTAACGCTTCTGCCATAGACCCGAGATCACTGCCTGGGTCCCTCCTCTGCCACGCTTTCTCAATGATCGTACCCAATTCCTCTTCTCTCTCCCACATAATCTCGTATCAAAAAATCTTGGATTGGCTAGGGGCCAGATCAGGCGGCTTACAGTTAAGTAGCAACGCCTTGTGATCAGATCGGGAAGTGGTAAGGTGTTGTACTGTCGCTTCCGGCCACCGTAGCATCCATTCAGAATTGGCGACACCTCTGCCCAACCGAACGCGCACATTTCTCCTTCCACCCTGGTTGTTATTATAGGTCCAGGGGAGTCCGGAGAAGCCTAGATCAGGTAAATCACAGTGACTCAGGACTTCCCTGAAATCCATCATCTGTCTCTCAGCCCTAGGAGTTTCAGAAAAGTGCTCGTACTACCACATTGTTTCGTTAAAATCCCCTAATAACATCCATGGGCCAAGCCATTCACCGCAGAGAGAGCGCATCAAGTCCCACATGTCTTTCCTTTTTTCCACCCGTGGCTCCCCATAAACAAAGGTAGCACGCCATTGCGCTTCCCCTGGCACTTCAGAGATTAGCACATCGATATAGCGCTCTCCTTGAGAGAGCAACGACACATTTATTGAATCATCCCAAAAAAGAGCAAGACCACCACTAAGACCATCACTACTGACTGCTAAACAATTACGTAAACCTAACCACCAACGAAGATTACTACTTCTATTAGCACACATTCTAGTTTTTGACAAAAATAGTAACTTGGGGTGATGCAACTTTACAAGGTTGCAGAGTTCTTGAACTGTCCGAGAGTTCCCCAACCCTCAGCAGTTCCATGCCAAAGCATTCATTGCCCCTGACGGGACTCACCATGAGTTCCCGTTAGGTGTGTCTCGCCCGTCACCATGTACTTACTTCTCTTCGCTGGAGATTGACCATCCCTTCCACCCCGTGGCAGCTTTTGTTCCTCCTTCCTCTTCAGATGCTCATCAATAACCATGCCTTGACGCTGCAACTCGTTAATGGGCTCCAAAATTCCATGCGGAAAGGTCCTGATCCTCATATGTTGTTCATTCTCCTTCACACGAACCTTGCGGGTAAACCCTGCAGGCTGGAAGCCACTCTCTGGGCGTGGTTTGTTGTCTGCTGAACCATCACTAGAATCATAGAAAGAGTTCAGTCCAGACACACAATCTTTGGCTGGCCACACCGACGGTGGCTGCATGTTAAGATCAGGAACCTTCGCATCAACAGACATGTTCTCTACTCCTTTTGCTAAGTTCTCCGACATCTCCTGGGGAATACCAGCATGTCCCTCAGGGTCCTTGTCAGCATGACTCCCCTCCTCCTCATACTGTCTGTGGCCGTGAGCCGTGCTCCAATTGTTGGCAGATGCACCACCACGTGAGACAGTGTTAGACGAGTCTGCCCTCGACATCACCTTCTCCCTTTGATCACCACGAAAATTGAGGCCCCTTTTTGCTTTTGGGTCAGCCTTGGGAAGTGATACTGTTTTACCCTCATCACGTTTCTGGGGCGAGCAGCGAAGGTATTTGCCGTAGACGACCCCATCCACGTGATCTTCATCTGGGCACTCACGCTGAGCATGACCAAATCGCCCACAACCAAAACAGATATGTGGAATGCCCTCATATCTTACTGGAAACACCATCAACCCATGTCCTTTCACTCTCTGCTGGACAGTAGGCATTAGCGGCCTCTCTAGAGCGAAATCCACTCTCACCCTTCTATAGTTCTTCCGAATTTCACCTACTTCCAAAACTGAGCCGATCTTAGCACCCAACGCGCGAGCAAAACCCACCGTTGTCATTGACTCCGGGATGTTGTAGATACGAACCCATATAGCAAATGATTCAATTACAACGTCAGAATACCTTTGCACCCCATCATAAGGAACAAGGATCACAGGATCCTCCTTATGTCTCCATGGTCCTCACTGAATTGCTTTCTTCCACAGCCTCTCGCTATCAAACTCCACATAAAGCCTATTGTCCTGCAACTCCCTCATGGTAGGAGCTGGTTCATCCCGCTTCTTTCCCCAGGCAACACACAATTCATTAAGCATTCCCCCAGTATTAAAATCTGAGGACCCGGTGTGTCCGAGGACCGGTGGATAGTCCCTTCCTGGTGTGATGAGTGATTGACAACGTGGTGTGGATTGACGTTTCCCTTGGCTCAAGTATTGCAGGTGTAGAATGCGGCTTGATTGTATTGGTGTAGGTGAAGAACAGGCGCAAAAGGTCTTAGCCATGGCGGCCTCCGAGGAGCGGAAAGACAAGTAGGCTTGGTTCGAGGGACCCAGTGGCCAGATGGATCAAGTGCGGTTCACATGGTGCAAGAACGAGCAAGGGGACGTGGTTCCGGTGCGAGGTAGCGGCTCACAACCGAAGCTCGTATGCGGACATGAAGTCGGTGCAAGGTAGCGGCTAACGATCGAAGCTTGTACGCGGGGTTTGGTGATTTGGCCACAAAATCATCAGGAGGACGGTTTCTTGGTTTGGGCCTCAAAACCAAGCCCGAGGACTCGACGAGGCAAAGTCTGGGCAGCTGGGCCGAGGTGACCAGCCAGGCCCAAGTTCAGCGTTGAGGAGCTTCGATCCGGAGGACACGCGGCGTAACCGCAAGGCTTGCGTCGGAGGGAAGCTAGCTTGCGGTGGAAGGTGTCTCAGCCGGAAAATATCTGAAACCAAATGTCAAATTTGCCCCTGAGGGGTATGTATCACTTAGGGTAGTTTAGTCTTTAGAGCACCACCACTTGGACTATATAATAGACCCACTAGGGGTTGGTGGCTGCTGTCTCTTTGCATCCTCTCTAGTTATCTCTCTGGTTTTCCTTTGGACTTGTATTTCCCTTTCATCCTTTCCACCTAGAACTATTTCGAATCATTCGTAGTTTGTATAGGTGAATTCATGGTTGGTTGATTGAGTTTGTGCTGCTCATCTTTGTGCCATGATTTGAATCCACGAGCTCTTTTTCTTTTCCTTATTTTCGGAGGTATTTTCGGAGCTATTTTGGGTGATTTTCGTTCTTCACTTCCTTGGGCGTTTTCTCTCGGATTTCATTGGGGGATTCATGTATGAGTGCCTTGTGCCTCTTTTGCTGGTGATCTCTTGCCCCTAAACGCCGGGAATCGCTTTGGATTTGAAGTTTTTGGGATGAACTCGAGTTCTTGGTGTTCTTCACGAGATCTGTGATTTCAGGAGTTCTAGGAGGTTTGAGGCCAAGATGTTTGGGGCATAGCCTCTCCTTGTGGTGTATATCATCTACCCAAAATCTTGTCTCAAGACTCCAAGTCGTTTGGGAGATCCATTCTCGAGTTGACCTTTTCACTGCGTCGATCTATTGATCCGATCGGTTATCCTTGACTGGGTCGGATCAATCGACCGCTTGAACTTCGCAGCCTCGCAATCTCGCGTTGATAGTGTTCTCTGTGTCGATCGATCGATCCGATAGGTTCTTCCGGACTCGGTCGGATCAATCGACCGTCTACATTCACAATCTTGCAAACTCTCTGGTAGAAGGTCGATATTTCGATTGAATGCTCCGATCGACTCTCGGTCGGATCATCCGATCGCACTGAGGGAAGGGTTAGGTCAGTGACTCGACTGTTGACCTATGGATCCGATCGGTGGCTCTTGTACAGGTCGGATCATCCGATCGCTTTAAGAGAAAAGTGGGTTCAGTGACTCGACTGTTGACCTATTGATCCGATCGGTGGCTCTTGTACAGGTCGGATCAATCGACCGGTTGTTTTCACTCAACAACGGTCGGAGCATAGGCGATCAATCCGACCGGTGCTTTTCATGTGCGGTCGGATCAATCGACCTTTGTATTTTGCGCAGATTCGATCTGGTGTTTTCTCGTAGCAGTCGTAGCATTGGTGATAACTCCGACCGGTGCTTTTCCTGTCCGGTCGAATCAAACGACCCGTACAATTTTCGCTAAACTCTTCCTGTTGAGGCCGCGTCTTGTTCTCGATTTGTTTGAATCCTTTTCCGCTGCTTTGATCTAGTTCCTAGGGTCAGTAGCTTCTCAGTAGCTACGTGATCTTGGCAAGATCGTTTGGTTGGCTTGGAGTTGATTTGGGAAAAGCCGGATTTGGGAAAGAAATTTTAATGGCTCCCATTCACTCCCCCCCCTCTCTGGTCGCCTAATCATTCCTTCAATTGGTATCAGAGCCGGTTACAGGTCTTTGTGACTCTAACCAGTCTAAGATCCAAAGATGACGTACCAAGATCGGGGTTCCGGGATTCCGCACTTCGATGGGAAGAACTATCCGAATTGGGTCGCGCGTATGGGCGCTTTCTTGCGAGGCAAAGGAAAGTTGTTGTGGGATGTGACCAAAGATGAACACTATGTCAATCCCACCAACTTAGATGCCCAGGATGCGAAAGATAAGTTTGAGGCAAACGCTAGAGCTGTCGACTACTTGTTTCGTGCTTTGTCGACCGAGGAGTTTGAGCGTGTTATGGGTGAGGACCTAGCTAGCCAGATCTGGCAGAAGCTCTTGGTAGCCCACGATGGTGATAGCCATGTGAAGGCTAGGCTTTTCTCGATGTATCGCAGAGAGTATGAGAATTTCGCATACTTACCTGGAGAGTCTTTTGATGCTTTGTTTCAGCGCTTCACTTCCATAGTCAACAACATGAAAGCCAACATCACCCAGCTCCCATACTCGGATCATGACAGAGCTATCAAGCTCTTGTAATCACTTGATAGGGGTGCCAAGGTTGAGGCGATCATGGAGTCGGCTAACTATGAGACTTTGATGGTTGATGAGCTTTTCTCGAAGTTGAAGTCTTCTGAGGTTGATAAACAGCTGCTTGCCAAGGCTAGGAGTCCGAATGATCCCCATAGTCTGGCTCTAGTCGGTGGCTCTGGTTATGGACATGATAACACTCCCAGACACTTTGCTTTGTCTTCTCTTGTGTCTCTTCCAGATGAGGAGTATGAGGTGCTGAGCGAGGAGGATCTCGCGTTGCTCACAAGGAGGTTCGAGCGCATGTACCAGAATCGCAAGGGTTCCAGGCGCGCCGGGAGTACGTGCTACAGATGCGGCAAAAAGGGCCACTTCATCGCCGAGTGCCCGGAGGAAATCAAGAAGCACAAGCACCGCCCGCGAGATGAGCATAAGCACCACTCCAAGCACAAGAACAAGGAGGAGAACACCGACACCTCATCGAGCTCGAGCAGCGAGGATGAAGACCGCGGCCACCGCAAAGAGAAAAAGCACAGGAACCACAACTTCAACGGGCTTTCTAGTGTCGCTATGAACTTCTGCACCATGGCGCATGATTCCAACAACAAGAACATCTCCGACTATGACTCCGACTCCGACTCCGAGGATGAGGTATCAACCGATCCTGCCTCTTTGCGTAAGGAGATTGCTAGGCTAGAGCAGTTGGTCAATAATCGGGATGATGTGCTTAGGAAGACCAACAAGGAGAAGAGAGAGTTTAGGTCTTTGCTAGGAGAGTCAAAGGCAAGAATAGCTGAGCTTGAGGCCTTACTTTCTGAGCCTGGAAAGAAGGCCATGGATTTTGAGTCTATGCTTTGTGAGTCTAGCAAGAGGATAGCTGAGCTTGAGTCTGAGATTTGTGTGTTGAAAGATGCTCCTGTTGTTTCTGACGAGATTGAATGCCCTTTTTGTGATGTGCATCTTGCTGATTTTGTAGCTCTTAAGGACAAACACATGACATGCCTTGATAACTAGAAGGTGCTAGGGTTGAGCTTGCTGAGTTGAAGTCTAGATCATCTTTGTTAGGTGCTTGTACTTCTTGTCCTGCTTTACATGCTCAGTTGCTTGACTCTCGTACCATGATTAGTTCGCTTGAAGCTCTATTGATATCTCCTATTGCAAATTCTTGTTCTGCTTGTGATGTTGTCGCTTTGAAGAATGTTGAGCTAGAACAATGTATTGATCGTTTGCAAGATGAGAATGATGAGTTGCGACAATGTTTGGGTTGGTTGTCGGGTCGCGAGCCACAGCTTGAGATGTTGATTGCTGGGTTCAAGAGAGCTGATGGTCGTGGTCTGGGTTGTTAGAAAGTTGGTGAGTGTAGTGGTGAGAAAGAGAGAGAGCAAACTAGTTCCACCACAAATACCCCAACACCACCAGAGAAAACTCCACCAAAGAACAACTTCTCACCTAAACCCAACCACCTGTTGAACAAGCTTGACACCACTCCAGATCCTCCCAAGTTTCAACCAAAGACAAACAACTTCCAGAGGAGAGGAGAGTGACCTTTGTGAGGAGTGAGGTTTACCAGCCAAGAGAGAGGCCACAGCCGAGGGAAACCCCAAAGCCAAAACCAGTCCGCTTCCATTGTGAATATTGTGGAAGGGATGGTCACCTAGAAGAGTTTTACTGGAGGAAGAAGAGGGAGGTGAGACGAGAGAAGGAGATGGGTAACAGGGACAGGTACTACTCTTCTCATAGTGTGCCTGTGTCTCGTTCACCCTTGCCTAGGAGAGAGGCTTTTGTGCGTACAGTTCCTTCGTTTGGTAGTCATGGTGTTCCAGCTAGTCGTGAGTTTGCTAGGCGGCCTCCGGTTCGTGGTTACTTTGGTTCAGGAAGGTTTGACCGTAGCTTTGAGGCTAGGAGAGAGTCTAGGCCATGTTTTTTCCCGGGTGGTGCTAGCAGTCTTGGTTAGAGACGAGAGGGTTCCACGTAGTGACGTTGATTTTGCTAACCCCTCTTTTGAGCAGATGGCCCGACACTTGTTTAACTCCTTCTGTGCTAACCCTAGTGTTGAGTGATTCGCTCGTTCTCGTTCTCGCTTTTGATTGTGCAGGTGGGAGGTATGGAGAACATGAGCTTGGTGACTCTTGGTCTTTTTGCCTGATCAAGGTTTGATGGTTCTCTACACCTTTTTTGGATGGCCCCGATGAGGCCCTTGTACACTTTTGCACTTTTGTATTTGATCTGGTTTTATCCATCTTTGTATCTTGATGTATAGTTTTCATCTTTGCATCTTGTGACATATCATGTTGCTTTTGTATCATATCTTAGGATGAGCTTCTCCTATATGCAGTGATTGGTACAACTTGCCATATTTTAGAGTTTAGGCAGGCTGGCTAGGGATTGTTTGTATGGATGGCTATGCTCTTGATGGTTTTGATATATATTCTATTGAGATAGTCTTCTTTTTGAATTAAAATGACAAACTGAACTTAAACTCTTTCACCCATGAGTAAATGTCCTTGCATGTCTTGTTTGAGCCGAAATGGCTATATCTTGCTTAAGATCATGCTAGGATGTGATATTCTTTTCAATTGGGTCAAAGACCTTTGTCATTGTGAATGTTTAGCCCATGCTTTATCTTGTGGAGGAGCATAAGCTTCTTTTTGTCACAAAAGACATTTCATGTACCATGCTTAATGTGAAAAACTTGAAAAATGAGATGTCTAAGCATGAAAGAAGAAAGATGAGAAAAAGATACATTTTGAGAAATATTCATGCTCATGTCTCTATGCTTTCACCATTGCACACACTTGCACACATGGGTGCTAAGCGGTTGCATGTTGTTTGCCGGAGAAGTCTCCCATGAGAAGTGAACACATGGCTCCGTGCTTTGACATGACATAAGATAGAACTTGGGCGTTGATGATGATCTTTTGTCAAGAATGCTTGTCCTTTCATGTTTTTGGTGAGATGAAGTTCATTTTTGCTTGAACAATCCATGGTTAGGACTTTGCTCATGTGGTGACATTTTTGATAAAACTACACAACTTGATCATGGCTTTGTCAATTGGCTATATGTCTTTACCTTCTTGATGGCAATGCCCGTGCCACACGATGAACTATCTTGTTTGCCGCTTCTCTAACTTGTAGCATTTTGCATTGCTCATTGTATATTTGAGAAGCTTGTAGTTGCATTTTGTATATTTTTCCTTGATTTGTGCATTGTCAACAAGGGGGAGAATTTCTGGAGCATTTTGTAAGGGGGAGAAGTTGCTAAATTTGGGAGAAAGTTTTTGAGCATTTTCGAGCGTTTTTTGCACGCACAAGTTCACTTGTTCAGGGGAGTTGCATCTTTGCAGGGGGAGTGCTGTGAGTTGAGATTTGTGATTTGTGCTTTGTGCTATTGCTCTTTTGCCGATGGTGTTGAGTCCTTTCGCTTTTTCTTGAAGGGTCGGCGTTTCTGGAGCTTTCCCTTACGAAGTGACTTTGTTCTTGGCTTGTTCTTGCTTTTAGTCACTTGCTTGAGTCTTGTTTTTTAATTTCTTTTCTTTTTTCTTTTAATCTCTATGGTTACTATGGGTGTGTTGTCAATGCACTCATCAAGGGGGAGATTGAGGACCCGGTGTGTCCGAGGACCGGTGGATGGTCGCTTCCTGGTGTAATGAGTGATTGACAACGTGGTGTGGATTGACGTTTCCCTTGGCTCAAGTATTGTAGGTGTAGAATGCGGCTTGATTGCATTGGTGCAGGTGAAGAACAGGCGCGAAAAGTCTTAGCCATGGCGGCCTCCGAGGAGCGGAGAGACAAGTAGGCTTGGTTCGAGGGACCCGGTGGCCAGATGGATCAAGTGCGGTTCACATGGTGCAAGAACGAGCAAGGCGACGTGGTTTCGGTGCGAGGTAGCGGCTCACAAACGAAGCTCATACGCGGACATGAAGCTGGTGCAAGGTAGCGGCTAACGACCGAAGCTTGTACGCGGGATTTGGTGATTTGGCCACAAAATCATCAGGAGGACAGTTTCTTGGTTTGGGCCTCAAAACCAAGCCTGAGGACTCGACAAGGCGAAGTCTGGGTAGCTGGGCCGAGGTGACTAGCCAGGCCCAAGTTCGGCGTCGAGGAGCTTCGATCCGGAGGACACGCGGCGTGACCGCAAGGCTTGCGTCGGAGGGAAGCTAGCTTGCGGTGGAAGGTGTCCCAGCCGGAAAATATCTGAAACCAAATGTCAAATTTTCCGCTGAGGGGTATGTATCACTTAGGGGTAGTTTAGTCTTTAGAGCACCACCAATTGGACTATATAATAGACCCCCAAGGGGTTGGTGGCTGCTATCTCTTTGCATCCTCTCTAGTTATCTCTCTGGTTTTCCTTTGGACTTGTATTTCCCTTTCATCCTTTCCACCTAGAACTATTTCGAATCATTCGTAGTTTGTATAGGTGAATTCATGGTTGGTTGATTGAGTTTGTGCTGCTCATCTTTGTGCCAAGATTTGAATCCACGAGCTCTTTTTCTTATTTTCGGAGGTATTTTCTGAGCTATTTTTGGGTGATTTTCGTTCTTCACTTCCTTGGGCGTTTTCTCTCGGATTTCATTGTAGGATTCACATATGAGTGCCTTGTGCCTCTTTTGCTGGTGATCTCGTGCCCCTAAATGCCGGGAATCGCTTTGGATTTGAAGTTTTTGGGATGAACTCGAGTTCTTGGTTTTCTTCACGAGATCTGAGATTCCTGGAGTTCTAGGTGGGTTGAGGCCAAGATCTTTAGGGCATAGCCTCTCCTTGAGGTGTATATCATCTACCCAAAATCTTGTCTCAAGACTCCAAGTCGTTTGGGAGATCCATTCTCGAGTTGACCTTTTCACTTCGTCGATCTTATGATCCGATCGGTTATCCTTGACCAGGTCGGATCAATCGACCGCTTGAACTTCGCAGCCTCGCAATCTCGCGCTGACAGTGTTCTGTGCGTCGATCGATCGATCCGATCGGTTCTTCCTTACTCGGTCGGATCAATCGACCGCCTACATTCACAGTCTTGCAAACTCTCTGGTAGAAGGTCGATATTTCGATTGAATGCTCCAATCGACTCTCGATCGGATCATCCGATCGCACTGAGGGAAGGGTTAGGTCAGTGACTCGACTGTTGATCTTTTGATCCGATCAGTAGATCTTGTACAGGTCGGATCATCTGATCGCTTTAAGAGAAAAGTGGGTTCAGTGACTCGACAGTTGACCTATTGATCCGATCGGTGGCTCTTGTACAGGTCGGATCAATCGACCGGTTATTTTCACTCAACAACGGTCAGAGCATAGGCGATCAATCCGACCGGTGCTTTTCATGTGCGGTCAGATCAATCGACTTGTGTATTTTGCGCAGATTCGGTCTGGTGTTTTCTCACGGTAGCGGTCGGAGCATTGGTGATAACTCCGACCGATGCGTTTCCTGTCCGGTCGGATCAAACGACCCGTACAATTTTCGCTGAACACTTCCTGTTGAGGCCGCGTCTTGTGCTCGATTTGTTCGAATCCTTTTCCGCTGCTTTGATCTAGTTCCTAGGGTCAGTAGCTTCTCAGTAGCTACGTGATCTTGGCTAGATCGTTTGGTTGGCTTGGAGTTGATTGGGGAAAAGCCGGATTTGGGAAAGAAATTTTATCGGCTCCCATTCACTCCCTCCCCTCTCTGGTCGCCTAATCGGTCCTTCAATTGGTATCAGAGCCGGTTACGGGTCTTTGCGACTCTAACCAGTCTAAGATCCAAAGATGGCGTACCAAGATCGGGATTCCGGGATTCCACACTTCGATGGGAAGAACTATCCGAATTGGGTCACGCGTATGGGCGCTTTCTTGCGAGGGAAAGGAAAGTTGTTGTGGGATGTGACCAAAGATGAACACTATGTCAATCCCACCAACTTAGATGCCCAGGATGCGAAAGATAAGTTTGAGGCAAACGCTAGAGCTGTCGACTACTTGTTTCGTGCTTTATCGACCGAGGAGTTTGAGCGTGTTATGGGCGAGGACCTAGCTAGCCAGATCTGGCAGAAGCTCATGGTAGCCCACGGTGGTGATAGCCATGTGAAGGCTAGGCTTTTCTCGATGTATCGCAGAGAGTATGAGAATTTCGCTCACTTGCCTGGAGAGTCTGTTGATGCTTTGTTTCAGCGCTTCACTTCCATAGTCAACAACATGAAAGCCAACATCACCCAGCTCCCATACTCGGATCATGACAGAGCTATCAAGCTCTTGCAATCACTTGATAGATCCGTGTGGGGTGCCAAGGTTGAGGCGATTATGGAGTCGACTAACTATGAGACTTTGATGGTTGATGAGCTTTTCTCGAAGTTGAAGTCGTCTGAGGTTGATAGACAGCTGCTTGCCAAGGCTAAGAGTCCGACTGATCCCCATAGTCTGGCTCTAGTCAGTGGCTCTGGTTATGGACATGATAACACTCCCAGACACTTGTTGGTGGTCGTTACGATACAGTTTCACCACCAACATTCCGTCACATTTCAGGCTCATCTTGCTCATAACAAAGTGAAATTGATTATTTCTAATGAGTTCCACAAGTTTTGTATAATTTGTGAGTGCAGGAGCAAGCAAGCAAAAGCTGAGTCACATTGGACACAAAGCCAGGCCGGCCGGCCTATGCCAGGCCGGCGGGCCCCCTTCTGTGGCTCCTTGCCACGTCCCTGGTCCAGGAGATCACAAACACAACACAGATGATCATGAGACGTGCGATCAACGTCGGTTTGATCCAAAGAACCCGAAAGGCCTAAGCTACATTTGCATGGATTGAAGGGCCCACCAACATTGGATTCTCGGACAGCTTTGATCCAAAGCAACCGTTACCGACCTCAGGGTGCAATCCAGAGCGTCCCTGAAAAAGGCGGTGCCACGGGGCAGCCAGGCCAGGCCGATCGGCCTGGCCTAGGCCGGCCAGCCTCCCCCAGAGGCCGCCACCTGTCCCCCTTCGCGTGGCAGTTAAGCAGAGGGTTAGCTTAACCCTGACGCTTGCAACTGCCCCTGAAGACTATAAAAGGGACCTTTCTTCACCTTGAGAAAGCATCCATCAAATCATCCAAAGGAGAGAAGAGTAGCTTAGTGGGCTTTTGCTCTTATCCTTAGAGTTAGAGTAGGGAGAGAGTGGGTGAGTTGCTCGGGTGACAGTCGAGCTTTGTAGAGAGAGTCCGGGATTTCTCTCTCGGTCTCGTCTCAACATTTTCGCCCCCAAGGAATATATTCAAGAGTTATCTTTAGTAAGTCCTCGGTCTCTTGCCTTTAGTACCTCGCTAGTTTACAACTTACTTTCAGCAAGTTATCATATTTATCTTTGATCTGGGGGTACCTGAGTCTGCGCGAGTGACAACGACTCTTGTTTGGGGTTTCCTCTATAGCCCTTCGCGTTGGGTGGAGGTCAGTGACTGAAAGCTTAGGCGTGGTGCCTGTGCTGGCTAGTCACCTCAGGTTGTGTTGCACCCCACGGAACTGCAGTGGTAGGCGGCAGGTGGTGACAGCCCTGTCCGTCCTTTGTACTCCACCACGTTCGGGTGTACTCACAACAGTAGTGCTGAGCCCGGAAGAACCCCTCTCTCACCCCGTTCTGAGTTCTTCCCGTTCTAGCCGTCGAAGCAGATCAGGTTAGATATCGATAGTTTGTCTAGGGTAACGAGTAGCTAACTAAAGTCAAGCTCTCTACCCATTTATCCTTTTTCTCCTTGGTGGATCCGGTTAGAAAAGTTCTAGGCTAGTCGTGTCTACCGTTCCTTGGATTCGATATCCAGGTTCTTACTCCCCTGGTGAAAGGCTACATCGGACTCCGTGCGCTTGCGGATTTTAGTTAGGCTAAGGAGTGCCAACAACACTTTGCTTTGTCTTCTCTTGTGTCTCTTCCAGATGAGGAGTATGAGGTGCTGAGCGAGGAGGATCTCACATTGCTCACAAAGAGGTTCGAGCGCATGTACCAGAACCGCAAGGGTTCCAGGCGCGCCGGGAGTACGTGCTACAGATGCGGCAAGAAGGGCCACTTCATCGCCGAGTGCCCAGAGGAAATCAAGAAGCACAAGCACCGCCCGCGAGACGAGCACAAGCACCACTCCAAGGACGAGCACCACTCCAAGCACAAGAACAAGGAGGAGAACACCGACACCTCATCGAGCTCGAGCAGCGAGGATGAAGACTGCGGCCACCGCAAGGAGAAGAAGCACAGGAACCGCAACTTCAACGGGCTTTCTGGCATCGCTATGAACTTCTGCACCATGGCGCATGATTCCAACAACAAGAACATCTCCGACTACGACTCCGACTCCGACTCCGAGGATGAGGTATCAACCGATCCTGCCTCTTTGCGTAAGGAGATTGCTAGGCTAGAGCAGTTGGTCGATAACCGAGATTATGTGCTTAGGAAGACCAACAAGGAGAAGAGAGAGTTTAGGTCTTTGCTAGGAGAGTCAAAGGAAAGAATAGCTGAGCTTGAGGCCTTACTTTCTGACACCGGAAAGAAGGCGATGGATTTTGCGTCTTTGCTTTGTGAGTCTAGCAAGAAGATAGCTGAGCTTGAGTCTGAGATTTGTGTGTTGAAAGATGCTCCTGTTGTTTCTGATGAGATTGAATGCTCTTTTTGTGATGTGCATCTTGCTGAGTTTGTAGCTCTTAAGGACAAACACATGACATGCCTTGATGAACTAGAAGGTGCTAGGGCTGAGCTTGCTGAGTTGAAGTCTAGATCATCTTTGTTAGGTGCTTGTACTTCTTGTCCTGCTTTACATGCTCAGTTGCTTGACTCTCATACCATGATTAGTTCGCTTGAAGCTCTATTGAAATCTCCTGTTGCAAATTCTTGTTCTGCTTGTGATGTTGTCGCTTTGAAGAATGTTGAGCTAGAACAATGTGTTGATCGTTTGCAAGATGAGAATGATGAGTTGCGACAATGTTTGGGCTGGTTGTTGGGTCGCGAGCCACAGCTTAAGATGTTGATTGCTGGGTTCAAGAGAGCTGATGGTCGTGGTCTGGGTTCTGAGAAAGTTGGTGAGTGTAGTGGTGAGAAAGAGAGAGAGCAAACTAGTTCCACCACAAATACCCCAACACCACCAGAGAAAACTCCACCAAAGAACAGCTTCTCGCCTAAACCCAACCACCTGTTGAACAAGCTTGACACCACTCCAGATCCTCCCAAGTTTCCACCAAAAACAAACAACTTCCAGAGGAGAGGAGAGTGACCTTTGTGAGGAGTGGGGTTTACCAGCCGAGAGAGAGGCCACAGCCGAGGGAAACCCCAAAGCCAAAACCAGCCCGCTTCCATTGTGAATATTGTGGAAGGGATGGTCACCTAGAAGAGTTTTGCTGGAGGAAGAAGAGGGAGGTGAGACGAGAGAGGGAGATGGGTAACAGGGACAGGTACTACTCTTCTCGTAGTGTGCTTGTGTCTCGTCACCCTTGCCTAGGAGAGAGGCTTTTGTGCGTATAGTTCCTTCGCTTGGTAGTCGTGGTGTTCCAGCTAGTCGTGAGTTTGCTAGGCGGCGTCCGGTTTGTGGTCAGTTTGGTTCAGGGAGGTTTGACCGTAGCTTTGAGGCTAGGAGAGAGTCTAGGCCACGTTTCCCCCCGCGTGGTGCTAGAGGTCCGATGGTGAGAGACGAGAGGGTTCCACGTAGTGACGTTGATTTTGCTAACCCCTCTTTTGAGCAGATGGCCCGACACTTGTTTAACTCCTTCTGTGCTAACCCCAGTGTTGAGTCATTCGTTCATTCTCGTTCTCGCTTTTGATTGTGCAGGTGGGAGGTATGGAGAACATGAGCTTGGTGACTCTTGGTCTTTTTGCCTGATCAAGGTTTGATGGTTCTCCACACCTTTTTTGGATGGCCCCGATGAGGCCCTTGTACACTTTTGCACTTTTGTATTTGATCTGGTTTTATCCATCTTTGTATCTTGATGTATAGTTTTCATCTTTGCATCTTGTGACATATCATGTTGCTTTTGTATCATATCTTAGGATGAGCTTCTCCTATATGCAGTGATTGGTACAACTTGCCATATTTTAGAGTTTAGGCAGGCTGGCTAGGGATTGTTTGTATGGATGGCTATGCTCTTGATGGTTTTGATATATATTCTATTGAGATAGTCTTCTTTTTGAATTAAAATGACAAACTGAACTTAAACTCTTTCACCCATGAGTAAATGTCCTTGCATGTCTTGTTTGAGCCGAAATGGCTATATCTTGCTTAAGATCATGCTAGGATGTGATATTCTTTTCAATTGGGTCAAAGACCTTTGTCATTGTGAATGTTTAGCCCATGCTTTATCTTGTGGAGGAGCATAAGCTTCTTTTTGTCACAAAAGACATTTCATGTACCATGCTTAATGTGAAAAACTTGAAAAATGAGATGTCTAAGCATGAAAGAAGAAAGATGAGAAAAAGATACATTTTGAGAAATATTCATGCTCATGTCTCTATGCTTTCACCATTGCACACACTTGCACACATGGGTGCTAAGCGGTTGCATGTTGTTTGCCGGAGAAGTCTCCCATGAGAAGTGAACACATGGCTCCGTGCTTTGACATGACATAAGATAGAACTTGGGCGTTGATGATGATCTTTTGTCAAGAATGCTTGTCCTTTCATGTTTTTGGTGAGATGAAGTTCATTTTTGCTTGAACAATCCATGGTTAGGACTTTGCTCATGTGGTGACATTTTTGATAAAACTACACAACTTGATCATGGCTTTGTCAATTGGCTATATGTCTTTACCTTCTTGATGGCAATGCCCGTGCCACACGATGAACTATCTTGTTTGCCGCTTCTCTAACTTGTAGCATTTTGCATTGCTCATTGTATATTTGAGAAGCTTGTAGTTGCATTTTGTATATTTTTCCTTGATTTGTGCATTGTCAACAAGGGGGAGAATTTCTGGAGCATTTTGTAAGGGGGAGAAGTTGCTAAATTTGGGAGAAAGTTTTTGAGCATTTTCGAGCGTTTTTTGCACGCACAAGTTCACTTGTTCAGGGGAGTTGCATCTTTGCAGGGGGAGTGCTGTGAGTTGAGATTTGTGATTTGTGCTTTGTGCTATTGCTCTTTTGCCGATGGTGTTGAGTCCTTTCGCTTTTTCTTGAAGGGTCGGCGTTTCTGGAGCTTTCCCTTACGAAGTGACTTTGTTCTTGGCTTGTTCTTGCTTTTAGTCACTTGCTTGAGTCTTGTTTTTTAATTTCTTTTCTTTTTTCTTTTAATCTCTATGGTTACTATGGGTGTGTTGTCAATGCACTCATCAAGGGGGAGATTGAGGACCCGGTGTGTCCGAGGACCGGTGGATGGTCGCTTCTTGGTGTAATGAGTGATTGACAACGTGGTGTGGATTGACATTTCCCTTGGCTCAAGTATTGTAGGTGTAGAATGCGGCTTGATTGCATTGGTGCAGGTGAAGAACAGGCGCGAAAAGTCTTAGCCATGGCGGCCTCCGAGGAGCGGAGAGACAAGTAGGCTTGGTTCGAGGGACCCGGTGGCCAGATGGATCAAGTGCGGTTCACATGGTGCAAGAACGAGCAAGGCGACGTGGTTTCGGTGCGAGGTAGCGGCTCACAAACGAAGCTCATACGCGGACATGAAGCTGGTGCAAGGTAGCGGCTAACGACCGAAGCTTGTACGCGGGATTTGGTGATTTGGCCACAAAATCATCAGGAGGACAGCATCTTGTGACATATCATGCTGCTTTTGTATCATATCTTAGGATGAGCTTCTCCTATATGCAGTGATTGGTACAACTTGCCATATTTTAGAGCTTAGGCAGGCTGGCTAGGGATTGTTTGTATGGATGGCTATGCTCTTGATGGTTTTGATATATATTCTATTGAGATAGTCTTCTTTTCGAATTAAAATGACAAACTAAACTTAAACTCTTTCACCCATGAGTAAATGTCCTTGCATGTCTTGTTTGAGCCGAAATGGCTATATCTTGCTTAAGATCATGCTAGGATATGATATTCTTTTCAATTGGGTCAAAGACCTTTGTCATTGTGAATGTTTAGCCCATGCTTTATCTTGTGGAGGAGCATAAGCTTCTTTTTGTCGCAAAGACATTTCATGTACCATGCTTAATGTGAAAAACTTGAAAAATGAGATGTCTATGCATGAAAGAAGAAACATGAGAAAAAGATACATTTTGAGAAATATTTATGCTCATGTCTCTATGCTTTCACCATTGCACACACTTGCACACATGGGTGCTAAGCGGTTGCATGTTGTGAGGACCCGGTGTGTCCGAGGACCGGTGGATGGTCGCTTCCCGGTGTGATGAGTGATTGACAACGTGGTGTGGATTGACGTTTCCCTTGGCTTAAGTATTGCAGGTGTAGAATGCGGCTTGGTTGCATTGGTGCAGGTGAAGAACAGGCGCGAAAGGTCTTAGCCATGGCGGCCTCCGAGGAGCGGAGAGACAAGTAGGCTTGGTTCGAGGGACCCGGTGGCCAGATGGATCAAGTGCGGTTCACATGGTGCAAGAACGAGCAAGGGGACGTGGTTTCGGTGCGAGGTAGCGGCTCACAACCGAAGCTCGTATGCGGACGAGAAGCCGGCGCAAGGTGGCGGCTAACAACCGAAGTTTGCGCGCGGGGTTTGGTGATTTGGCCACAAAATCATCGGTGGACGGTTTCCCTTGGTTTGGGCCTCAAAACCAAGGCCGAGGACTCGACGAGGTGAGTTTTGGGCTGCTGTGCCAGTGGTGGCTGTCAGGGGCGGTTAAACCGCCCCCCAGGGGCAGTTTAACCGCCTCCCCCTGGGCCGGCCCAAAATCGGCGTCGAGGAGCTTCGATCTGGAGGACACGCGGCGTGACTGCAAGGCTTGCATCGGAGGGAAGCTAGCTTGCAGTGGATGGTGCCCGAGCCGGAAAATATCTGAAGATCAAATGTCAAATTTGCCCCTGAGGGGTATGTATCACTTAGGGGTAGTTTAGTCTTTAGAGCACCACCATTTGGACTACTAATAGGCCCCTTCAGGGCCGGTGGCTCCTATCTCTCTAGTTATCTCTTTAGGTTTTCCTTTGAACTAGTTTTCCCTTCATCCCCTCCACCTAGAACTACTTCGAATCTTTCTTAGTTTTGTATAGGTGAATTCATGGTTATGTGATGGAGTTTGTGCTACTCATCTTTGTGCCATGATTTGATTTCCCGAGCTCCCTTTCCTTTTTCTATTTTCGTGGGTATTTTTGGAGCTATTTTTGGGGGATTTTCGTTCTTCTTGTTCTAGGGCGTTTTCTCTCGGATTTCTTTGGGGGATTCACGTATGAGTGCCTTGTGCCTCTTTTGCTGGTGATCCTTTGCCCCCAAACGCCGAGAATCGCTCTGGATTTGAGATTTTCGGGATGAACTCGAGGTCATGGTGTTCTTCGCGAGATCTGCGATTCCGGGAGTTGTACTGAGTTAGAGGCCGAGATCTTTTGGGAAAACACTCCATAGGAGGTCTACATCATCTAACCAAAATCTTGCCTCAAGAGCTCAAGCGGTTTGGGAGATCCACTTTTGTTTTGACTTTTTCCCGAGCCACCCAGGCCCGGGCGGTTTAACCGCCCCCCCTGGCCGGTTTAACCGCCCCCGTCTGGGTGTGTTAGATCGAGCCGCGTTTCGGGTCGTTTTGGTGTTCGTTTCGATTGGTTCGAGTTCCGCTGCTTGTTTCTTGTTCCTAGGGTCAGTAGCTTGAAAGTGGCTACGTGATCTTGGCAAGAGTGCTCTCGGAGGTTTCGGAGTTGTTTTGGGAGAATAGCCGGATCGATTGGAAAGAATTTTTATCGGCTCCCATTCACTCCCCCCTCTCTGGTCGCCGTTTCGGTCCTTCAATTGGTATCAGAGCCGGTTACGGGTCTTTGCGACTTTAACCAGTCTAACATCCAAAGATGGCGTACCAAGATCGGGGTTCCGGGCCTCCGCACTTCGATGGGAAGAACTACCCGAACTGGGTTGCGCGTATGGGCGCTTTCTTGCGAGGCAAAGGAAAGTTGCTGTGGGATGTGACGAAAGATGAAAACTATGTCAATCCCACCAACTTAGATGCCCAGGATGCAAAGGATAGATTTGAGGCGAATGCCCGAGCTGTTGACTACTTGTTCCGTGCTTTGTCTGCCGAGGAGTTTGAGCGTGTTTTGGGCGAGGACCTAGCTTGCCAGATCTGGCAGAAGCTCAAGGTAGCCCACGGTGGTGATAGCCATGTCAAGGCTAGGCTTTTCTCGATGTACAGGAGAGAGAATTTCGCTCATTTGCCTGGAGAGTCGGTTGATGCTTTGTTTCAGCGTTTCACGTCTATTGTCAACAACATGAAAGCCAACATTACCGTGCTCCCATATTCGGATCATGACCGAGCTATCAAGCTCCTGCAAGCACTTGATAGATCCGTGTGGGGTGCCAAGGTTGAGGCGATCATGGAGTCGGCAAACTATGAGACTCTGTCTGTTGATGAGCTTTTCTCGAAGTTGAAGTCTTCCGAGGTGGACAGACAGTTGCTTGCCAAGGCTAAGAGTCCGACTGATCCCCATAGTCTGGCTCTAGTCGGTGGCTCTAGATATGGACATGCTAACACTCCTAGACACTTTGCTTTGTCTTCTCTTATGTCCCTTCCAGATGAAGAGTATGAGGTGCTGAGCGAGGAGGATCTCGCGTTGCTCACGAGGAGGTTCGAGCGGATGTACCAGAACTGCAAGGGTTCGAGGCGAGCCGGGAGTACGTGCTACAGATGCGGGAAGATGGGCCACTTCATCGCCGAGTGCCCCGAGGAGATCAAGAACGACTACAACCACAAGCACCGCCCGCGAGACGACCACAAGCACCATCCCAAGGACGAGTACCGCGCCAAGCACAAGAACAATGAAGAGAGAAGATCCAAGAACAAGCACGGTGGACACAAGAAGCACATATCTCGAGCGATGGTGGCAGATGCGAGCGACATCGACACAAGCTCCACCAACACGTCGTCAAGCTCAAGCAGTGAAGATGAGGGCCACGGCCACCGCAAGGAGAAGAAGAGCTTGAACCGCAACTTCAACGGCATCTCCTTCGCCGCCGTCGACTACTGCACCATGGCGCACGACTCCGTGAAGAGCAAGGACGACTCCGACTCCGACTCCGAGGATGAGGTATTGACAGATCCCACCTCTTTGCGTCAGGAGATTGCTAGATTAGAGCAGTTGGTCGATAACCGTGATGATGTGCTTAGAAAGACCAACAAAGAGAAGAGGGATTTAGGTCTTTGCTAGGAGAGTCCAAGGATAGAGTGGCTGAGCTTGAGACCTTGCTTTCTGAGACTGGAAAGAAGGCTATGGAGTTTGAGTCTTTGCTTTGCGAGTCTAGGGAGAGAGCAGCTAAGCTAGAGTCTGAGATTGCTGTTTTGAAAGATGCTCCTCTTGTGTCTGATGAGGTTGAATGCTCGTTCTGTGATGTGCATATTGCTGATCTTGTTGTGCTTAAGGAGAAACACATGACTTGCTTGGATGAACTAGAGGGTGCTAGAGTTGAGCTTGCTGAGTTGAAGTCTAGGTCATCTCTGCTAGGTGCTTGTACTTCTTGTCCTGCTTTGCATGCTCAGTTGCTTGAATCACGCACCATGATTAGTTCACCTGAAGCACAACTTAAATCTCCTATTGCAAATTCCTGTTCTGCTTGTGATGTTATTGCATTGAAGAATGTTGAGCTAGAACAGTGTGTAAATCGATTGCAAGATGAGAATGATGAGCTGAGACAGTGTTTGGGTTGACTGTCTGGTCGTGAGCCTCAGCTCAAGATGTTGATTGCCAGTTTTAAGAGAGCTGATGGTTGTGGTCTTGGTTCTGAGAAGGTTGGTGAGAGTAGTGGTGAGAGAGAGAGAGATCCAGAGAGCTCCACCGCAAACATTCCCACAAACCCACTAAAAGCCATTCTCAAGAACACCTTCACACCCAAACCAAACCACCTGCTGAACAAGCTTGACACCACTCCAGATCCTCCCAAGTTTCCACCTAAGTCAGAGAACTTTCAGAGGAGAGTGACCTTTGTGAGGAGTGGGGTTTACCAGCCGAGAGAGAGGGCACAGCCGAGAGAAACCCCAAAGCCAAAGCCAGTCCGCTTCCATTGTGAGCATTGTGGAAGGGATGGACACCTTGAGGAGTTTTGTTGGAGGAAGAAGAGGGAGGTGAGAAGAGAGAAGGAGGTGGGGAACAGGGACAGGTGCTACTCTTCTCGTAGTGTGCCTGTGTCTCGTTCACCCTGGCCGAGAGGCGACGCCTTTGTGCGCACAGTTCCTGTGGTTGCCAGTCGTGGTGTTCCAGCTGTTCGTGAGTTTGCTAGGCGGCCTCCGTTTCGTGGTCAGTTCAGTTCAGGGAGGTTCGACCGTAGCTTTGAGGACCCGGTGTGTCCGAGGACCGGTGGATGGTCGCTTCCTGGTGTGATGAGTGATTGACAACGTGGTGTGGATTGACGTTTCCCTTGGCTCAAGTATTGCAGGTGTAGAATGCGGCTTGGTTGCATTGGTGCAGGTGAAGAACAGGCGCGAAAGGTCTTAGCCATGGCGGCCTCCGAGGAGCGGAGAGACAAGTAGGCTTGGTTCGAGGGACCCGGTGGCCGGTGGATCAAGTGCGGTTCACATGCTGGCAAGAACGAGCAAGGGGACGTGGTTCCGGTGCGAGGTAGCGGCTCACAACCGAAGCTCGTACGCGGACGAGAAGCCGGCGCAAGGTGGCGGCTAACAACCGAAGTTTGCGCGCGGGGTTTGGTGATTTGGCCACAAAATCATCGGTGGACGGTTTCCCTTGGTTTGGGCCTCAAAACCAAGGACCGAGGACTCGACGTGGCGAAGATGGGCTATTGGGCTGACTGTATGTACTAGGCAGTGCCGAGTTGAACAACTCGGCAATGCCGAGTACATGCACTCGACTGGGCCGGCCCAAAACTCGGCGTCGAGGAGCTTCGATCCGGAGGACACGCGGCGTGACTGCAAGGCTTGCATCGGAGAGAAGCTAGCTTGCAGTGGAAGGTGCCCGAGCCGGAAAATATCTGAAGATCAAATGTCAAATTTGCCCCTGAGGGGTATGTATCACTTAGGGGTAGTTTAGTCTTTAGAGCACCACCACTTGGACTACTAATAGCCCCTTCCAGGGCTGGTGGCTGCTATCTCTTTAGTTATTTTTCATTTGGCTTGTTTAGTTTTTCCCTTCCCTTCATCCTCTCCACCTAGAACTACTTCGAATCTTTCTTAGTTTTGTATAGGTGAATTCATGGTTATGTGATGGAGTTTGTGCTGCTCATCTTTGTGCCATGATTTGATTTCTCGAGCTCCTTCTCCCTTTTCTATTTTCGTGGGTATTTTCGGAGCTATTTTTGGGGGATTTTCGTTCTTCTCTTTCTAGGGCGTTTTCTCTCGGATTTCTTTGGGGGATTCACGTATGAGTGCCTTGTGCCTCTTTTACTGGTGATCCTTTGCCCCCAAGCGCCGAGAATCGCTTTGGATTTGAGATTTTCGGGATGAACTTGATAGTCATGGTGTTCATCACGAGATCTGAGTTTACGGGAGTTGTACTGAGTTAGAGGCCGAGATCTTTTGGGAAAACACTCCACTGGAGGTCTAGATCATCTGACCAAAGTCTCGCCTCAAGAGCTCAAGCCGTTTGGGAGATCCATCCTCGAGTTGACTTTGGGGCTGTGCTGTTTGCGTGTACCCGGCACTGCCGAATTGTGAAAACCGGCACTGCCGAGTACATAGACTCGAGGGGTGTTTTTGTGCTGTGTGTATCCGGCAGTGCCGAGTTCTGAAAACCGGCAGTGCCGAGTACACACACCCAGTGGCTGTTTCGGTGAAGTTTTTGGATCGAGGATTCTTTCTGTGTTTCCGCTGCATGTTTCTTGTTCCTAGGGTCAGTAGCATCTCAGTTGCTATGTGATCTTGGCAAGATTGTGTTACGAAGTCCGGAAGTGATTTTGGAGTGAAAGCCGGATTTGGAGAAGAAAATTTTATCGGCTCCCATTCACTCCCCCCCTCTCTGGTCGCCGTTTCGGTCCTTCAATTGGTATCAGAGCCGGTTACGGGTCTTTGCGACTCTAACCAGTCTAAGATCCAAAGATGGCGTACCAAGATCGGGGTTCCGGGCCCCCGCACTTCGATGGGAAGAACTACCCGAACTGGGTTGCGCGTATGGGCGCTTTCTTGCGAGGCAAAGGAAAGTTGCTGTGGGATGTGACGAAAGATGAAAACTATGTCAATCCCACCAACTTAGATGCCCAGGATGCAAAGGATAGATTTGAGGCGAATGCCCGAGCTGTTGACTACTTGTTCCGTGCTTTGTCCGCCGAGGAGTTTGAGCGTGTTTTGGGCGAGGACCTAGCTAGCCAGATCTGGCAGAAGCTCAAGGTAGCCCACGGTGGTGATAGCCATGTCAAGGCTAGGCTTTTCTCGATGTACAGGAGAGAGTATGAGAATTTTGCTCATTTGCCTGGAGAGTCGGTTGATGCTTTGTTTCAGCGTTTCACGTCTATTGTCAACAACATGAAAGCCAACATTACCAGTGCTCCCATACTCGGATCATGACCGAGCTATCAAGCTCCTGCAAGCACTTGATAGATCCGTGTGGGGTGCCAAGGTTGAGGCGATCATGGAGTCGGCAAACTATGAGACTCTTTCTGTTGATGAGCTTTTCTCGAAGTTGAAGTCTTCCGAGGTGGACAGACAGTTGCTTGCCAAGGCTAAGAGTCCGACTGATCCCCATAGTCTGGCTCTAGTCGGTGGCTCTGGATATGGACATGCTAACACTCCTAGACACTTTGCTTTGTCTTCTCTTGTGTCCCTTCCAGATGAAGAATATGAGGTGCTGAGCGAAGGAGGATCTCGCGTTGCTCACGAGGAGGTTCGAGCGGATGTACCAGAACTGCAAGGGTTCGAGGCGTGCCGGGAGTACGTGCTACAGATACGGGAAGATGGGCCACTTCATCGCCGAGTGCCCCGAGGAGATCAAGAACGACTACAACCGCAAGCACCGCCCGCGAGACGACCACAAGCACCGTCCCAAGGACGAGTACCGCTCCAAGCAGAAGAACAAGGACGAGAGAAGATCCAAGAACAAGCACGGTGGACACAAGAAGCACATATCTCGAGCGATGGTGGCAGATGCGAGCGACATCGACACAAGCTCCACCAACACCTCGTCAAGCTCAAGCAGTGAAGATGAAGGCCGCGGCCACCGCAAGGAGAAGAAGAGCTTGAACCGCAACTTCAACGGCATCTCCTTCGCCGCCGTCGACTACTGCACCATGGCACACGACTCCGATTCCGACTCCGAGGATGAGGTATTGACCGATCCCACCTCTTTGCGTCAGGAGATTGCTAGATTAGAGCAGTTGGTCGATAACCGTGATGATGTGCTTAGAAAGACCAACAAAGAAAAGAGGGAGTTTAGGTCCTTGCTAGGAGAGTCCAAGGATAGGGTGGCTGAGCTCGAGACCTTGCTTTCTGAGACTGGAAAGAAGGCTATGGTGTTTGAGTCTTTGCTTTGCGAGTCTAGGGAGAGAGCAGCTAAGCTAGAGTCTGAGATTGCTGTTTTGAAAGATGCTCCTCTTGTGTCTGATGAGGTTGAATGCTCGTTCTGTGATGTGCATATTGCTGATCTTGTTGTGCTTAAGGAGAAACACATGACTTGCTTGGATGAACTAGAGGGTGCTAGGGTTGAGCTTGCTGAGTTAAAGTCTAGGTCATCTTTGCTAGGTGCTTGTACTTCTTGTCCTGCTTTGCATGCTCAGTTGCTTGAATCACGCACCATGATTAGTTCACTTGAAGCACAACTTAAATCTCCTATTG
>CM027126.1:41365757-41418659 GCA_015476505.1 Urochloa ruziziensis | reverse complement strand
CTCATCTTTGTGCCATGATTTGATTTCTCGAGCTCCTTCTCCCTTTTCTATTTTCGTGGGTATTTTCGGAGCTATTTTTGGGGGATTTTCGTTCTTCTCTTTCTAGGGCGTTTTCTCTCGGATTTCTTTGGGGGATTCACGTATGAGTGCCTTGTGCCTCTTTTACTGGTGATCCTTTGCCCCCAAGCGCCGAGAATCGCTTTGGATTTGAGATTTTCGGGATGAACTTGATGTCATGGTGTTCATCACGAGATCTGAGTTTACGGGAGTTGTACTGAGTTAGAGGCCGAGATCTTTTGGGAAAACACTCCACTGGAGGTCTAGATCATCTGACCAAAATCTCGCCTCAAGAGCTCAAGCCGTTTGGGAGATCCATCCTCGAGTTGACTTTGGGGCTGTGCTGTTTGCGTGTACCCGGCACTGCCGAATTGTGAAAACCGGCACTGCCGAGTACATAGACTCGAGGGGTGTTTTTGTGCTGTGTGTATCCGGCAGTGCCGAGTTCTGAAAACCGGCAGTGCCGAGTACACACACCCAGTGGCTGTTTCGGTGAAGTTTTTGGATCGAGGATTCTTTCTGTGTTTCCGCTGCATGTTTCTTGTTCCTAGGGTCAGTAGCATCTCAGTTGCTATGTGATCTTGGCAAGATTGTGTTACGAAGTCCGGAAGTGATTTTGGAGTGAAAGCCGGATTTGGAGAAGAAAATTTTATCGGCTCCCATTCACTCCCCCCCTCTCTGGTCGCCGTTTCGGTCCTTCAAGCTTTTGGTTGATGGATTCTGGCTGCTCGAGACATATGACAGGTAATGGTAAGTGGTTCTCCAGTCTCACCCCGGTGGTGTCCAGGCAGTACATCACTTTCGGGGATAAGGGTAGAGGTAGAGTGTTGTCCGAGGGTGCTATTCAGGTGAACGACACTTTCATGTTGAAGCGGGTTGCTCTTGTCAAGAATCTTGGTTTCAATTTTCTCTCAGTTTCTCAACTTCTTGATGAGGGTTATGAGGTTCGATTTAAGCGTGGTGATTCGAAAATTCTTGATTCTCGAGGTGACCTTGTGTGTATGATCATTCCTGAGGGACAGATTTTTCGTGCTGATTTTTCTCGATCTTTTGGTCCTTCACGGTGTTTGATCGCTGGTACTTCTTCTGAGCTTTGGAAGTGGCATAGGAGATTGGGTCATGTGAGCTTTGATCTACTCACACGCTTGAGTGCTCTTGACCTTATCCGAGGATTGCCCAAGCTCAAGTTTGAGAAAGATTTGGTTTGTGCACCTTGTAGGCATGGTAAGATGGTTGCTGCTTCCCATCCACCTTTGACAGATGTTATGACTGAGCGTCCAGGGGAGCTTTTGCACATGGACTTGGTTGGCCCCGCTCGTGTTCGTTCAGTTGGTGGGAAGTTGTATGTTCTTGTGGTTGTTGATGACTTTTCTCGGTATGCTTGGGTGTTCTTTCTGGCGTCTAAGGATGAGACTTTTGATTTTGTTCGAGATCTGATTTTGAGGTTGAAAAACGAGAGTAATGGTGGTGCCATGAGAGCTATACGTAGCGACAATGGTACGGAATTTAAGAACACTCATTTTGATGCCTTCTGTCGTGATCTTGGTCTCGAACATCAATACTCTTCGCCATATGTTGCTTGTCAGAATGGTGTTGTTGAGAGAAAGAATAGAACACTTTGTGAGCTGGCTAGGACGATGCTAGATGAGCATAGTACTCCTAGGAAGTATTGGGCAGAAGCGGTGAACACAGCTTGCTATGTTTCGAATCGGATTTTCCTTCGTGCTTTCAAGAAGAAAACTTGCTATGAGCTTTTCCATGGTCGTTCCCCCCGTGTGAGTCACTTTCGGGTTTTTGGTTGCAAGTGTTTCATCTTGAAGAAAGGAAATTTGGACAAGTTTGAGTCTCGTTCGATGGATGGAATTTTTCTTGGTTATGCTAATCACTCTCGAGCATATCGTGTGCTTAATCTTGAAACTAACCAAATCATGGAGACTTGCGAAGTCACCTTCGACGAGACCATTCCGTGTAGCTCTTCTGCCTTTGAGTGTGCAGGTGATGATGATTTGGGACAGCCCATCTTTGAGGAAGAACAGCCTGATGATGAAGATGATGAAGAGTTTTAGGCGCCGTGTGGAGATCGTGCACCTTCTACTTCCACTACTACCACGACGTTCGACGACGGGCCCTCTGCTACGCCTTCGTCGAGTCGCGCTCCAGATCGAGTTCAAGTGGAAGCTGATGTTGAGGGGGAGGCAATCTCGAGGCGAGAAGCTCCCCGGCTGGTACAGAGGGATCATCCACCTTCAAAGATCATCGGGAACATGGATGAACGCACTACACGGTCGAGGTCACAGAACATCTCTCATTATGCTCATTCTGCTTTTGTCGCGTCTTTTGAGCCCAAAAATGTTGGACACGCTTTATCTGATTCCGATTGGGTCAATGCCATGCATGAAGAGCTTGAAAACTTTGAGAGAAATCAGGTGTGGAAGTTAGTAGAACCACCTCCAAATGCCATCCCATAGGAACCAAGTGGGTGTTCAAGAACAAGAGGGATGAGAGTGGTGAGATTGTGAGAAACAAAGCGAGGTTGGTTGCTCAAGGGTTTTCGCAGCAGGAGGGGATAGATTATGAGGAGACATTTGCTCCTGTTGCCCGTTTGGAGGCAATTCGGATCCTTCTAGCATTTGCAGTTGCTAAATGGTTCAAATTGTACCAAATGGACGTGAAGAGTGCCTTCTTGAATGGGGTGATCGAGGAAGAAGTGTATGTGAGGCAGCCCCCGGGTTTTGAGAGTGAGAGATACCCACACCGAGTGTACAAACTCCACCGAGCTTTATATGGCCTAAAGCAAGTACCCAGAGCGTGGTATGGCAGGTTGAGAGGGTTCTTGCTTAGCAAGGGGTTTGTGATGGGGAAGGTTGATAAGACGCTCTTCTTGCTGAGAAATGGCAATGATCTTTTAATCGTTCAGATTTACGTGGATGATATCATTTTTGGTGGCTCTTCTCATGATCTTGTTGCCAAGTTTGCAGATGATATGAGCAGGGAATTTGAGATGTCGATGATGGGAGAGTTGCAGTTCTTTCTCGGGCTGCAGATCAAGCAAACCAAGGATGGGACGTTCGTGCACCAAAGCAAGTACAGCAAGGACATTCTCAAGAAATTTGACATGAGTGACTCCAAGCTGATGACTACGTCGATGAGTACGACTACAGCCTTGGATGCGGATGAGGACGGAGAACCAGTGGACCAGAAGGAGTACCGGAGCATGATCGGCTCCCTCCTCTACTTGACGGCGACGAGGCCGGACATACAGTTCAGCGTGTGTCTGTGCGCTCGTTTTCAGGCTTCACCGAGGACTTCACATCGTCAGTCCGTCAAGAGGATTTTCAGGTATCTCAAGTTTACTCCTGAGCTGGGTCTTTGGTATTCTGCCGATTCCACTCTTGCACTTCATGGTTTTTCTGATGCGGATTTTGCTGGACGTCGTGTTGATCGCAAGTCTACTTCTGGTCAGTGTTAGTTTCTTGGATCATCTCTTGTGTCTTGGTCTTCTCGCAAGCAGTCTAGTGTAGCCCAATCCACTACAGAGGCCGAGTATGTTGCTGCTGCTAGCTGCTGTTCTCAGTTGCTTTGAATCACTTACACCTTGAGAGATTTTGGCTTAGACATGTCCCATGTTACACTTCTTTGTGGTAGCACCAGTGCCATAAGCGTAGCCAAAAATCCCGTGCTTCATTCCAAAACCAAACACATAGAAGTGAGGTACCATTTTCTGAGAGATCATGTAGAGAAAGGTGATATTGAGCTTGCCCATGTTTCTACCCAAAACCAGCTTGCAGACATTTTCACTAAGCCACTTGACCAAGTTACCTTCACCCGCTTGCGAGGAGAACTTGGTGTGTGTGCGGTTTTCTGAGCTGAGTTGTGGAGGCTTCTCTTCTAGCCTATGTATATTTGTGTACCATCTTTGTATCTTGATGTATATTTTTCTTGCTTTTGTAACTTGATTTCATCTTTTGTATCATATCTTAGGATGAGCTTCTCCTATATGCAGTGATTGGTACAACTTGCTACATTTTAGAATTTAGGCAGGCTGACTAGGGATTGATTGTATGGATGGCTATGCTCTTGATGGTTTTGATATATATTCTATTGAGATAGTCTCTTTTGAATTAAAATGATAAACTGAACTTAAACTTCTTCACCCATGAGTAAATGCCTTTGCATGTCTTGTTTGAGCCGAAATGGCTATATCTGGCTTAAGATCATGTTAGGGTGTGATATTCTTTTCAATTGGGTCAAAGACCTGTGTCATTGTAAATGTTTAGCCCATGATTTATCTTGTGAGGAGCATAAGCTTCTTTCTGTCGCAAAGACATTTCATGTACCATGCTTATCTTGAAAAATTTGAAAAATGAGATGTCTATGCATGAAAGAAGAAAGGATGAGAAAAAGATATATTTGATGAAAATTATGCTCATGTCTCTATGCTTTCACCATTGCACACACTTGCACACATGGGTGCTAAGCGGTTGCATGTTGTTTGCCGGAGAAGTCTCCCATGAGAAGTGAACACATGGCTCCGTGCTTTGACATGACATGAGGTAGAACTTGGGCGTTTATAATGATCTTTTGTCAAGAATGCTTGTCCTTTCATGATTTTGGTGAGATGAAGTTCATTTTTGCTTGAACAATCCATGGTTAGGACTTTGCTCATGTGGTGACATTTTTGATAAAACTCCACAATTTGCTCATGGCTTTGTCAATTGGATATATGTCCTCACCCTCTTGATGGCAATGCCCGTGTGACATGATGAACTATCTAGTTTGCCTCTTCTCTAACTTGTAGCATTTTGTATTGCTCATTGTATATTTGAGAAGCTTGTAGTTGCATTTTGTACATTTTTGCCTTGATGTGTGCATTGTCAACAAGGGGGAGAATTTCTGGAGCATTTTGCAAGGGGGAGACTTTGCAGAATTTGTAGGAAAGCTTTTGCTCTAGATTTTGCCAGATTTCTGTGAGAGATTGAAAGTTTTGCCCAAATGTGGTTTCTGAAAATTTGTGAAGTTTCTGAGAGTTTGATCATTGGAAAATCTTCCTGGGCACATGTGGAAGGTTTTCAAGTTGGAACGGCATCGTTGCGAGTTGGTTTGTGCATTTTTGGCATTTTTGGCCTTGGTCATCTGCCAGGTGCGGTTTAACCGCCCCCCTGGGTGGTTTAACCGCCCCTGTGCTGAGTGCACAAAGTTTGTGATGGTTTGAGCCATTTTCGAATGTTTTTCGCACGCACAAGTTCACTTGTTCAGGGGGAGTTGCATCTTTGCAGGGGGAGTGCTTTGTGTGTCCTGAAAAGTGAGTTGGAAGATTTTGAAGTTTGTGATTTGTGCTTTGTGCTTTTGCTCTTTTGCCGATGGTGTTGAGCCCTTTCGCTTCTTCTTGAAGGGTCGGCGTTTCTGGAGCTTTCTCTTGCAGAGTGACTTTGTTCTCGGCATGTTCTAGCTTTTAGTCACTTGCTTGAGTCTTGTTTTCGATTTCTTTTATATTTTCTTCATATCAATGGTTACTATGTGTGTGTTGTCAATGCACTCATCAAGGGGGAGATTGAGGACCCGGTGTGTCCGAGGACCGGTGGATGGTCGCTTCCCGGTGTGATGAGTGATTGACAACGTGGTGTGGATTGACGTTTCCCTTGGCTTAAGTATTGCAGGTGTAGAATGCGGCTTGGTTGCATTGGTGCAGGTGAAGAACAGGCGCGAAAGGTCTTAGCCATGGCGGGCTCCGAGGAGCGGAGAGACAAGTAGGCTTGGTTCGAGGGACCCGATGGCCGGTGGATCAAGTGCGGTTCACATGCTGGCAAGAACGAGCAAGGGGACGTGGTTCCGGTGCGAGGTAGCGGCTCACAACCGAAGCTCGTATGCGGACGAGAAGCCGGCGCAAGGTGGCGGCTAACAACCGAAGTTTGCGCGCGGGGTTTGGTGATTTGGCCACAAAATCATCGGTGGAAGGTTTCCCTTGGTTTGGGCCTCAAAACCAAGGCCGAGGACTCGACGAGGCGAGTTTTGGGCTGCTGGGCCAGTGGTGGCTGTCAGGGGCGGTTAAACCGCCCCCCAGGGGCGGTTTAACCGCCTCCCCCTAGGCCGGCCCAAAATCGGCGTCGAGGAGTTTCGATCCGGAGGACACGCGGCGTGACTGCAAGGCTTGCGTCGGAGGGAAGCTAGCTTGCAGTGGAAGGTGCCCGAGCCAGAAAATATCTGAAGATCAAATGTCAAATTTGCCCCTGAGGGGTATGTATCACTTAGGGGTAGTTTAGTCTTTAGAGCACCACCATTTGGACTACTAATAGGCCCCTTCAGGGCTGGTGGCTGCTATCTCTCTAGTTATCTCTTTAGGTTTTCCTTTGAACTAGTTTTCCCTTCATCCCCTCCACCTAGAACTACTTCGAATCTTTCTTAGTTTTGTATAGGTGAATTCATGGTTATGTGATGGAGTTTGTGCTGCTCATCTTTGTGCCATGATTTGATTTCCCGAGCTCCCTTTCCTTTTTCTATTTTCGTGGGTATTTTCGGAGCTATTTTTGGAGGATTTTCGTTCTTCTTGTTCTAGGGCGTTTTCTCTCGGATTTCTTTGGGGGATTCACGTATGAGTGCCTTGTGCCTCTTTTGCTGGTGATCCTTTGCCCCCAAACGCCGAGAATCGCTCTGGATTTGAGATTTTCGGGATGAACTCGAGGTCATGGTGTTCTTCGCGAGATCTGCGATTCCGGGAGTTGTACTGAGTTAGAGGCCGAGATCTTTTGGGAAAACACTCCACAGGAGGTCTAGATCATCTGACCAAAATCTCGCCTCAAGAGCTCAAGCGGTTTGGGAGATCCACTTTTGTTTTGACTTTTTCCCGAGCCACCCAGGCCCGGGCGGTTTAACCGCCCCCCTGGCCGGTTTAACCGCCCCCCTCTGGGTGTGTAAGATCGAGCCGCGTTTCGGGTCATTTTGGTGTTCGTTTCGATTGGTTCGAGTTCCGCTGCTTGTTTCTTGTTCCTAGGGTCAGTAGCTTGACAGTGGCTACGTGATCTTGGCAAGAGTGCTCTCGGAGGTTTCGGAGTTGTTTTGGGAGAATAGCCAGATCGATTGGAAAGAATTTTTATCGGCTCCCATTCACTCCCCCCCCTCTCTGGTCGCCGTTTCGGTCCTTCATGTTGTTTGCCGGAGAAGTCTCCCATGAGAAGTGAACACATGGCTCCGTGCTTTGACATGACTTGAGATAGAACTTGGGCGTTGATGATGATCTTTTGTCAAGAATGCTCGTCCTTTCATGTTTTTGGTGAGATGAAGTTCATTTTTGCTTGAACAATCCATGGTTAGGACTTTGCTCATGTGGTGACATTTTTGATAAAACTACACAACTTGATCATGGCTTTGTCAATTGGCTATATGTCTTTACCTTCTTGATGGCAATGCCCGTGTCACACGATGAACTAACTTGTAGCATTTTGTATTGCTCATTGTATATTTGAGAAGCTTGTAGTTGCATTTTGTATATTTTTCCTTGATTTGTGCATTGTCAACAAGGGGGAGAATTTCTGGAGCATTTTGTAAGGGGGAGAAGTTGCTAAATTTGGGAGAAAGTTTTTGAGCATTTTCGAGTGTTTTCCGCACGCACAAGTTCACTTGTTCAGGGGGAGTTGCATCTTTGCAGGGGGAGTGCTGTGAGTTGAGATTTGTGATTTGTGCTTTGTGCTTTTGCTCTTTTACCGATGGTGTTGAGCCCTTTCGCTTCTTCTTGAAGGGTCGGTGTTTCTGGAGCTTTCTCTTGCGAAGTGACTTTGTTCTTGGCTTGTTCTTGCTTTTAGTCACTTGCTTGAGTCTTGTTTTTTTATTTCTTTTCTTTTTTGTTTTAATCTCTATGGTTACTATGGGTGTGTTGTCCATGCACTCATCAAGGGGGAGATTGAGGACCCGGTGTGTCCGAGGACCGGTGGATGGTCGCTTCCTGGTGTGATGAGTGATTGACAACGTGGTGTGAATTGATGTTTCCCTTTGCTCAAGTATTGTAGGTGTAGAATGCGCCTTGATTGCATTGGTGCATGTGAAGAACAGGCGCGAAAGGTCTTAGCCATGGCGGCCTCCGAGGAGCGGAGAGACAAGTAGGCTTGGTTCGAGGGACCCGGTGGCCAGATGGATCAAGTGCAGTTCACATGGTGCAAGAACGAGCAAGGGGACGTGGTTCTGGTGCGAGGTAGCGGCTCACAAACGAAGCTCGTATGCGGACATGAAGCCGGTGCAAGGTAGCGGCAAAGGACCGAAGCTTGTACGCGGGGTTTGGTGATTTGGCCACAAAATCATCAGGAGGACGGTTTCTTGGTTTGGGCCTCAAAACCAAGCCCGAGGACTCGACGAGGCGAAGTCTGGGCAGCTGGACCGAGGTGACCAGCCAGGCCCAAGTTCGGCGTCGAGGAGCTTCGATCCGGAGGACACGCGGTGTGACCGCAAGGCTTGGGTCGGAGGGAAGCTAGCTTGTGGTGGAAGGTGTCCCAGCCGGAAAATATCTTAAACCAAATGTCAAATTTGCCCCAGAGGGGTATGCATCCTCTCTAGTTATCTCTCTGGTTTTCCTTTGGACTTGTATTTCCCTTTCATCCTTTCCACCTAGAACGATTTCGAATCATTCGTAGTTTGTATAGGTGAATTCATGGTTGGTTGATTGAGTTTGTGTTGCTCATCTTTGTGCCATGATTAGAATCCACGAGATCTTTTTGTTTTCCTTATTTTCGGAGGTATTTTCGGAGCTATTTTTGGGTGATTTTCGTTCTTCACTTCCTTGGGCGTTTTCTCTTGGATTTCATTGGGGGATTCATGTATGATTGCCTTCTACCTCTTTTGCTGGTGATCTCTTGCCCCTAAACGCCGGGAATCGCTTTGGATTTGAAGTTTTTGGGATGAACTCGAGTTCTTGGTGTTCTTCACGAGATCTGTGATTTCAGGAGTTCTAGGAGGTTTGAGGCCAAGATGTTTGGGGCATAGCCTCTCCTTGTGGTGTATATCATCTACCCAAAATCTAGTCTCAAGACTACAAAGTCGTTTGGGAGATCCATTCTCGAGTTGACCTTTTCACTGCGTCGATCTATTGATCCGATCGGTTATCCTTGACTGGGTCGGATCAATCGACCGCTTGAACTTCGCAACCTCGCAATCTCGCGTTGATAGTGTTCTCTGTGTCGATCGATCGATCCGATCGGTTCTTCCTGACTCGGTCGGATCAATCGACCGCCTACATTCACAGTCTTGCAAACTCTCTGGTAGAAAGTCGATATTTCGATCGAATGCTCCGATCGACTCTCGGTCGGATCATCCGATCGCACTGAGGGAAGGGTTAGGTCAGTGACTCGACTGTTGACCTATTGATCTGATCGGTGGCTCTTGTACAGGTTGGATCATCCGATCGCTTTAAGAGAAAAGTGGGTTCAGTGACTCGACTGTTGACCTATTGATCCGATCGTTGGCTCTTGTACAGGTCGGATCAATCGACCGGTTGTTTTCACTCAACAACGGTCGGAGCATAGGCGATCAATCCGACCGGTGCTTTTCATGTGCGGTCGGATCAATCGACTTGTGTATTTTGTGCAGATTCGATCTGGTGTTTTCTCACGGTAGCGGTCGGAGCATTGGTGATAACTCCGACCGGTGCTTTTCCTGTCCGGTCGGATCAAACGACCCGTACAATTTTTGCTGAACTCTTCCTGTTGAGGCCGCGTCTTGTGCTCGATTTGTTTGAATCCTTTTCCGCTGCTTTGATCTAGTTCCTAGGGTCAGTAGCTTCTCAGTTGCTACGTGATCTTGGCTAGATCGTTTGGTTGGCTTGGAGTTGATTTGGGAAAAGCCGGATTTGGGAAAGAAATTTTATCGGCTCTCATTCACTCCTCCCCCCTCTCTAGTCGCCTAATCGGTCCTTCAAAATCCTTGCCTGAGTAGAAGCGAGCAAGAGCCATCCACTTGTGCTGCTTTTGCACAGCCTCCTCGTCTGTGCCGAAGTCATACTCCTCCTCTTCCTCTCCCTGCAGCTTATCACCTTCTTCCTCCCCATTTGATCGGATGGCCAGTCGGCGGTCATGGACCACCTTCCCATCTGCTCTTCCTTTTCCCTTTGCCTCATACGGGATATCTCCCGTGAAAACCTTCTCCCCTTGCGCACCCGGCTTGGTTGTACCCATGCCCGATGCCATCTTGCTCTTGTCGTCACGCTTCAACCCTCCCTGCTCCAGGACTTCGTCTTCCCTTCGTGCAGCCATAGGTGCGGCAAGAACTCAAGTAGTATCACGCGTGTGGCTTCGGATGGGAAGCTTCCTCACCTGATGCCACGTATCACCCCCACCAACACGCGGAACACAAACCCAAATTCCCGAAGCACCGAAGATGGCTCGTCAAGAATTCCTGGCTTCCGAGACACCACGCTATTAATAGCCAAAACAGACGTCATAGATTCAAGGAGACTGTCACCGCCGTACCGGGTTAGGACTCAATCCCAACAACAGAAGATATGGGACAAAACCCCGATGCGAGGTTTTTCCAAGCGCCGCCGAACCCTAACAGGAACGCGACGAAGTAGAGGGCACAAACCCTCCTGTCACACCCTGAAATTCTCCAATTTCAGGATGTGAATTTTAAGAAAAATTAAACAACGATTTTCTCTCAATTTTAAAATTTTTCCAACATTTATTTATTTTATAGTGAATTTAGCAAGAAAGAAAATTAATTGTGTGTGTTTCTAAAAATAAATTAATTGTTCTCTGTGTGTTGCATTCATGCCAAGTTGCATCTTGGTGTTTCGTGAGTGCTAAGATTTCAAAAATGCGTTCTTTAAACGTCTAGGTTTTTCCGAGAATTTTCCAGACTTTTCTGGAATTTATTCTCCTCTTCCGAGAGCTAAATCTATTTATTAGAAGGCTCTAAAATCCTTTTCACGAGCTCTAAATATTTTATTTGGACCCCTCGTGTTACAATCTATCTCTAATATTTTTCCTAAAATTTTTGGGATTTTCTGGGTATTTTTCGTGCATTAAAAACATTTTCTAGATTTTTCTGGAATTGTTTTCGCATTGAAAAGTATTTCCAGAAAATAAAAACATAATCCTTTTCCTTAACGGATCGGGCCGGGTCCAACCGAACCCGACCCGACCCGCTTCACCCTAACCGCTCCGGCCCGCCGAAGCCCATCTGGGCCCAGCAGCCGCCGCCAGCTCTCCTGGCCGCGCACGGCTGCGCCGTCGGCGCCGCGTTCTTGGCGTGCGTGCCAAGGCAGGCCCACGCCGCGCGCCTATAAAGGGCGGGCGCCCAGCCCCGTGCTCTCCTACTGCCGCCGCCGCCCTTCACGCCTCGCGCCGCCACCTTCGCCGCGCAGCGCCGCCGCCGCGTGAGCCACCGCCGGCCGTCGCCGCCGTTCCGGCGTGAAGGAGCGCAGCCGAACGACGCCGTGAACGCCAGGAGCTTCGCCGAGCCGAGCCGCACGTCCGCCGCCCGTCTTCGCCCCCTCCCGGTCGCCGGAACGCCGCCATCCTGTGCGGACCGAGCCGGCCACCGTCCGCCGCCTGCCGTCGTCGATTCCGGCCGTCCTCGACCGTCTCCGCCGCCGGGGAGACCATCAACGTGACGCCCTTGACCTCCTCTGCCGGTTCCTCGCCACCCCGGTGACCGGAGTTCGTCGGAGCGCCGGCGATTTCAACGGTCAGTGCCGCCGGCCTTGGAACAGCGGGAGGAAGAAGAAGCCGCACATTTTGTGATCCAGTCCCTGGAGTAGTGTGTAATTTTCTTGGATTCTTTTGTGTCTTGCAATGTTTCCAGAAAACCCCCTTAATCTATTCAATCCTTTCAATCTAATCCAAACCCTGACCTTTTGCAGATCTAACCCCAAAGTTTTGCCTATTCTCGGCGACTATTCACTGAGTCTAGGGAATCTTTTCAGCTCGCCCCTGAAATCTACGGTTATTTGCGTCAAGGTCCCTGCAGCCTTGTTTTAGGTATAACTTCCACGTTTTAAATCCGTTTCGATCTGTTTTCGTTTCGTTAGACTTGTAATCACTTAATTTACGTGTTAGTGATGTTGTTCATGATAGTTGTGCTTTTATAAATTAATTTTAAATATTAATTGGATTAATTGCTTATAGGCATATTTTGCAATTAAAATCTATATAGCTCTACAATGCGTGTTTCATAATAAAGTTTAATTTGATTAATGTTTATGGAATAATCTTTTCTGTATAAAATTTAATTAGGCTATATCACGGCTTTACAAATTAAATATTAATTTGGTTAATGCTTACTTTACATGCCTTTTCTAAATAAAATGTGATTAGGCTTATACAGCGGCTTTTATAAGAGAAAGTTAATATGATTAATGTTATTATAATTTATTTATGATAATAACATGATTATGGAACACGTTCGATAAACTTATTCGTTTAGATGCTTCATATGCCTTTCTTTTCTAAAGTTAAATGTTTAATTGAAGTAACAAATACTTGAATATGTTTAAATAAAATATGACTAGGTCTTATAGCGTCTTTCTAACATAAATGTAATTTTGATTAATCTTAACATAGGGTATTTCTCTGAAGTATCCCTTACATCGTCTTTTCCTAATTAAAATAAATGAAGCACCTAGCTCTTGTTTTGATAATTAAAATCTTTCGTTAGTTTGTTCATAATCGCGGTTCCGTTTTCAGCGTTGTCTCTGCGTTTGTAGTAACGAGCTCCTTCGTTTAGTACGTTCTTTTAAAGCTTTTATGTTGATTGGTGTATTGTTCTTAGTTGTCTTTGTTTGCTTGCTCTAGAATGTTTGCTTTGCTTGGATGATCGCTGCGAGTAGAAGGAACGCAGTTCGAGAGCTTGAAGAGTTGAAGATATTCTGAGCAGCTATTCTCTGGATTTAAGGCAAGTGTGTCCTTGTGCTTTTGTCCCAATAACTTTATTAATCACTATTGCATTGCTCTGCATTAATATTGATGGGTCCTATTAAGGTTTGCCTAGTCTTTCATGATTATTCCTTGTCAACCTGGGTTTATCTTTATGTTGGGTAGCACTGCTAGTTGCTATATTTGAGTTATGGTGGTTCTAATGAACAACAATGACAACATGGTTACTCTATGCTATACCCCTGGTTAAATACAAGAATACTTTGCATTAATCGGAACATGGAGAACCACCCGGGAAAACAGTACAACCATAAGACTAATGGGCTCTGGTCTTGGCTAATTAATTAGAAACTCTAGCTTGTGATAGTCTTACCTGTACTGGGTAAGAGGGGAAGCGTTGACGGTGTATAGCCCGGCCCTTTTTGGGAGGAAGCCTTTGCTAAGGTGTGCCCATTAGAGAGGGTTATGCCTGCTTCGTCTTGGAACCTTAGCGGACTATCACTTGTTAGGGAATCTTTGTAAAGGCCTTGTTGCGTCCCTATGCGGTCACACCTCGGTAGTGTGATATGTGCTTGGCCAGCACAGCGTGGTTGGGTTTAAAGTTCTTTTGGACTTTTACGCGACTTATGGTGAAAGTGTACAACCTCTACAGAGTGTAAAACTGATATATCAGCCGTGCTCACTGTCAAGAGCGGCCTGGACCCTCACATGATAATTGAACTTGAAGATGGACTTAAATCGTGGTTCTCGTTGTGCCATGTGCTTATGGCGCTCTTTTTATATTAATGTGGGTTTTGGTATATACTTATATGTTAGTAAATATGTGCTAATAAAAGTTTGATCAACTAAAATTGCTTATCGCTTTAAACCTCAGCCTCTCCTTGAATTAGCCTTGCATTCATATTTTCCCCCACACTTGCTGAGTACGACAAGTGCTCACCCTTGCTATAAACAATGTTGCTCAGAAGAAGGAAGCTACTGTGGAGTTCACTGAAGACGTTGCTGAGTGCTAGGCGTACGCAACCCCCGGTCGTCTGCTTGTGGAGTTGGAGCCTCCGTTTCTAGGATTTGAGCTGTGTAATACTCTGAGTCATTTTCTTTTACGTGATATTGTCTCTATTATTCACTTTTTGTTCGCCGTATGTGTGAAACTTGATCCTGACACACATACGGTGTGCACCCGGTTTTATTTTTCAGAACCGTGTGACACCTCCCGTCTGCCCGGCGATCCTTGCCAGCAGAGCACGTCGGCACACCAGCCTTCACCTCGTCTCGGCGGCGGCGGCAAGATCGCCTTCAGATCGCCAAATCGCCCGCTCCGTCATATCCGGAAGCTGTTTTGTAGCACGTGCGCCCTCCAGTTTAATTTATAACGCATGCAAACTATGTGTTGATGTTTATCTCAAGCAGGAAAAACCAAAAGAGGCTAACTAACTTGTTGCATGGATTTCTCATGCGTGCACAAGTGGTTAGTGCTTGTTAATTGCCTCTGAGAAAATAAATAAGAGAAGAGAAGCAGGACAGGGAGAAAATCAACAACTAGCAGGTGCAAAAGGCTCCCTGCACGTGCACGTATAGCAGGCCAATGCAATGCCCTCACATATGATTAAGTTCTCAAGGTGTGCTAGTTAACTAGCACTTATAGGCTATTGGTGCGCACGGCAGCCACTATGTGTGGCGCCCGTGTACGTACGCGAGGCTGGGTTACACGTATTTGGGTCCTCTGCAACTGCAAGCACGTATTGCTATACGAACGGCCCGCAGGACAGCCGGCAAGGCCTAGACAGTTCTAGAAGCACAGAGAACGTCCTGGCTGCCTTATTTCGCCGTGCGTAACAATCGCCTATAAACAAGAGTGGTCATCTGCGCAAAGATATGCACGTACGTCAATCTGGATAGAGACGCGCGGGATCACCTTGGGCGGCAAGCTAGCAAACGGCCTCCAGATATCTCGGTTGAAACAACCAACTGCGGCGGCGCTCGGTTGAAGGTCTTGGGCGTCTACGTACCCTAATCTCCGGCCTATATAAGGGCCCATCTCTTCACGGCACAAAGGGGGGAGCTCTTCGAATGAAAGAGCCGCCAGGCTGGAGGATCCTGCCGATGGGAGAAGCCAAGATCGAGTTGAAGGGAGCAGCAACTCATATAGATGCCCCGGCCGGCGAGCATCGACACCCCGGCCGTCCAACTTGCATGGACGCCCACCCCACACCAACGCCGCATCTACCACAAGGGCCGACTTCCTACTCGGCATGGCGCCACGGCACCGCCCGTGGCCCAGCGTCTACCACGGGAAGCAAGGGAGAAGAGATGGAGGATGTACTATGTTAGTCATGGTGCACACGCTCTTCCTTCCTTCTCTAGCAACACCTCTCTGGTGCGCGCACGCTAGCTGGGAGTTTCGTTTCTTTCTTTCTTGTTTCCCAGTCCTTTCAGATCAGGCACAGCATGGATCTTAGCATGTCCTCGTTACTGCGGGCGTCGTAGGCGGCGACGAGAGCGGGCAGCGGGAAGGCGGTGGCGGTGAGCTGACGGAGGTGACGTCGTCACGAGGCTGCCGGCGCCGGAGGTGACTGCCGAACAACGGCAGCTCGGAGGAGACGCCGCCAGGGGGAACTCCGTCTAGTGTCAGCGACCTGCACCACACCCTGACGATCCTCATGACCAGCAGCCGCAAGCGCCGTTCGACATCACCGTCGAACCGGCGACCGTGCCAAGATCGCATCCATACATGCACCATCATGCACGAGCTGATGGAGGCAACGCCGTGATGAGGCTGCCGGAGATGGCGCTGACGGTGGCGGGACGGCGACAAGGTGACCTTGACGACGAGGCTGCCGGAGGCACCGACGACGGGACGGCGACGAGGTGACCATGACGATGAGGTCTCCGGAGATGGCGCGGACGAGGGCAACGCGGGGCGGGTGGTTCCATCGGCCAAGAGAGGGTATGGAGACCCGAGGTGCTGGTGGAGGGGCGCCGCCAGACGAAGGAAGCACATCTACCTCCTGCTCCAATCCAAGGCCGCCGGCGCTGCTCACGTTCGTCCTCGACAAGCTGTCACCCACCGTCTCCGCGAGGCCGGCGGTGGCCATGTACATCAAGGGACAAGCCACGGCGCCATGTTCATCTTCATTGTCGCTGCTGGTCATCCACACACATGCATCATGGGAGATGAGGACCCCGACGGGCGACGGGTACTCCGGCCCCGGCGACCCTGGCGGCTGCGACAACACCGGCGGACATGATGGCATAAGATGACCGCGACGACCAGCAACAAGGTGGCAGCGACACGACGGGGCTGCCAGAGACGGCGCCAGCGGTGACTAGCTGCAGCGATGACAAGACGACGGCGGCCGAGGATTCAAATTGTCGGCGCGTCGACGGGCTAAAATGCACGCGCACATGTTCATTCCATAACATGTTGTGTATGTATGTGCATGCAGCCCAGAACCACACTTGAAATTACGATGACATGCATCTATATGTACATAGTGTTGGATATCGGTTTGACCTCGGTCAACCAACAGACCGAGGATTAGGGGGAGCGTATCTCGCCCCCCTAATTCGAGATAGAGTCCAACTAACCTAAGTCCGTTTTGCCTTGATCGGGAGGTAAAGATCTAGATAACTACAGACTCGGTACCGGGCCTACAGCGCGGACTATATAAGGAAAGGGTCCCCCCACGGGTCCCCTACACGCCTAACGAGATTCCTCGTTAACCCTAATCCACCCATCGATCCCTAAGCGCGCTGGAAGGCTTGGAAGCTCGAGCCGTGCGTCTTGGGCAGTGTCGTTGGCGTCCTGAAGGCCATCGATACCCTCAGAAGACGCTGAAAGAACGTCTACGGTACAAGCCCGAAGAAGCTCTCGCTACTACTACTTCCTCACGCGACACCGACGCCATGGACAACAACAGCGCCGGTATAAAGCCGAACTCATCTCTTTCCGCTTTAGTTAAGGTGTTAGATGTGATCTTGTTAGTCTAGTAGATTCTGTTCACGTTTAATATGCTAAGTATTGTTAGTTTGATCTAACAATTGGTATCAGTCGCCTAGATCTAGCTCTACTAGATACCTAACACGTTTCTTAGTTAGACGGTTTGGTTTTATGTGTAGATTTGCTCAGTTAAGATCAAGTTCTTGTTTTAGTTTAGATCTACACGATGATTGGCATGTTTTAGTTCAGTTTTTATTAGTTTTTCATGCCTATGTTCAGTTTTAGACATGTTTTAGTTAAACAGTGAGTTCTTGGCTTAGATCGATCATGTTTTAACTCAGTTTTCTTTAAGTTCATCACGCATACATGTTTAAACTGGCTCATCAGAATTAGCTCAGATAAGTTTCGTCAAGTTTAGTTTTAGATCAGAAAAGTTTGCGCTCGTTTTAGTAAAGTTTTAGTTAAAGATTTTCACGTTTTAGCCGAAGTTATCCATGTTTAGGGTTTCGGGTTACCTAAGCATGCTACTGTCATACATGTTTTTATCACGACTTAAGAACCATCATCTCAGCCCATCCCCGCATGTTTTACATCATCTCAGCCCATCCAAAAAAAGTACATCATGTACATCATTCAGCTACCCCGAAAAGCATTAAGAGAAGGGGAAATAAGTCAAAAAAAAAAGTACATCATGTACATCATTCAGCTACCCCGAAAAGCATTAAGAGAAGGGGAAATAAGTCAAAAATAAATAAATAAATAAAGGGGATCCAGCATTCCGAACCCTAGATCTTCCCCGAAACCCTAACCCTAAGATCTTCGGAGGCTTACCCTAGCCTTCACGACGGCCGCGCGTGGCATGAGCTCGCCGCGCGCGACCGCCGTCCTCACGACCGCGCGCCTCGGTCCCGCTCGCGCACGCGACATGGTCAAGTCGCTGCGTAGCGGGCCCTTGGCCGCGACCTTCCCTCCACGGCGGCGCTTCAGACTTGCGCCGCCTCCACCGGCCGTCGAGCACCGGCTGAGCACCCTCGACGAGCCGCACGCGATTCGCACGCGGCTCGCAGAGGAGGCCCGCGGCGCTCCAGCTCGGCGGCGCTCCGGCGTGCTGGCCTTGATCCACCGGGTTCTTGGCCCTCGCTCACCGGTCGTGGAGACGAAGAGGTGAAGGAGGCGGCGGGCGGTGGAACACTCCGCCGCCGGCGGTTCTAAGCCATCAGTGGCTGGCTGGAAGGAGGGGAGAAGAAAGTGAACTAGGGTTCACTCCCCCCCCCCCCCGCGCTCCGGGCCGCTTTTATACGGCCGAGCCGCGCGCTCGTCCGTTGGATCTCACGGACGGCTCAGATGAGTGCGGGGCGGGGGCAGCGACGTCGGCTGGGCCGCTTCGGCGGCCCGCCCATCGGTTTGCTGGGCTACGGCCCGTTAGGTAAGAAAGCGGGCTGGGCCGCTTCGCCGGTGGGCTGCGCTGCGCCGACCCGCCGCGCTCAGCCGCACCCCGAGCCGAGCCGCGCCGCGCGCCGAGCCGCCAGCCGCCAGCCGTGCGCGCATGATGGGCCGCTGGGCCGCGTTTTTCCGCGCGCGCGCTTTAAGTTTGAGTTGGGCCGGGCGCGTTTTTTGCGCGTTTTGGGCCGCGTTGGGCTGAGCGCACAGTAAGGACGCCGTGTGCATTAGTGGGCCGTTTTTGGGCTACTTTCAGTTTTGGGTTGAATTAAGTTCATCATTTAATCAATTTTTCAGTATATTTTCAGTTTAAGTACCTATTTATCCCTGTTTTAAGCTCAGTTAATTACTGCATAAGTCTTTATTTAAGAAGTTGGTGTTCATATAATTTTTCTGCTAAGTTATTTATGCTAAGTTCACAAATGATCACTGAAATTTTAAGTTTAAATCCACCTTATACTTAGAGATGCCTCTAGATAAATGGAACCACCGGGGAATTTATTTAGAGTAAACTTGTATTTATTTCAACCACCGTTGTTTATTCATGAGTATTAAGACGAATTTCGTTGGTTTTCCCCACCGGTGATTGCAAATTGAAATTTAATGCATGTTTTAATCAGACCACCGTAGGGTTATTTCATGCTTTTATTCGCATTTCTTTGTATATTATTATTATTCTTATTACTAAGCTAAGTTTTATTTGTCTTTTATTTCAATGACAAATGTCGACTCCGTTGCACGTACCTCAACAACATCAAGCCGCTCAACGGAGCGAACTTCCCCGAGTGGAAAGGACATATTCAGACGTGCCTGATGTGGAACGAACTTGATCTCGCACTCAGGGAAGATAAGCCTGCTGCTCCTACTGCTGGGGGCACCACCACTGCTATTGAGAAGTGGGAGAGATCCAACCGCCTCACCATCATGGTTATGACTCAGACAATCAGCGCCGGCATTAAGGGGGCTATTCCCACTAAGAATACCGCTGGTGTTGATCTCACTGCTAAGGAGCTCCTGGCTAAGATTGAGGACAACTTCAAGAGCTCATCTAAGACTTATGCAAGCACACTGATGCTGAAATTAGTCTCCTCTTAGTACAATGGTCAGAATGGAATCAGGGAGCACATCCTCAACATGCGTGACATGGTAAATAAGCTTAAGGAGATGCAGATGGAGATCTCTGATGGTTTCCTTGTGCATTTCATCATGACTTCACTTCCTCAACAGTATGCTGCTTTTAAGATAAACTACAACACCAACAAGACTGTTTGGTCTATCAGTGATTTAATAAGCTACTGTGTTGTGGAGGAGGAGAGACTTAAGACAGAAAAGATGAAGGATGTGGTCAACATGGTTGGCAATCTCAGTCTCAATGGCACTCCTAAGAACCAGCATGAGTCAGGCAGCAGCAAGCAAGGCAACAAGAAGCACTCTAAGAAGAATGGGAACAAGAGTTTTGGTCCCAAGAATGACAACAAGTTTAAGCGTGCTCACCAGTCTAAGGGTGGCAAGATGACCTGCTCTTTCTGCGATTCACCCAAACATCTTCAGAAGAACTGTGCAGGCTTTAAGGAATGGCTAAAGAAGCAAGGCATTCCATACGATCCAAACTATAAGAAGGGGGGGAGCAAAATCTAAGAGTGGCTGATGGGAACGGCGTTGAGGTTGAAGGCGTTGGAAGCTTCGTCTTAGAGTTGTCAGGCGGCTTCCAGCTTAGTTTAGATGAAGTTCTTTATGTTCCTAGCTTGAAAAGAAACCTTATTTCAGTATCAGCTTTAGCAGATTTAGGACACGTTTGTGTATTTGATAAAGACAAGTGTGTGATTCAGTTTAATTCAATAAATGTGGGTCTTGCTGAAAGGCAAGGCAAACTCTATATGCTCTCTTTAAGTAATGATTCTGTGATGAATGTTGCTAATGTTTCTAATAAGCGTAAGCGTTTTAACGAGACCTCATCGAAGCTGTGGCGCTATCGCCTTGGCCACATTTCGAGGGGGAGAATGGATCGTCTCATTAAAGAAGAAATAATAGAGAAATTAGACTTATCAGACTTAGAGCAGTGCATCAACTGCGTTAAGGGGAAATACGCTAAAACAATTAAGAAAGGCGCTACTAGGAGTACGGGCTTGTTAGAAATAATTCACACAGACATCTGTGGCCCTCTCTCTGTAGAATCAGTGGATGGTTATGATTCTTTTATAACATTCACTGATGATTATTCTCGCTACGGACACATCTACCCTATCCGTAAGCGTTCAGATGCGTTAGAAATATTTAAGATATATCAGAAAGAAGTTGAGAAACAGCATAATACTACCATTAGGATAGTAAGATCGGACAGGGGAGGTGAGTACTATGGGAGACATGCACAACATGGTCAAATTAAGGGACCATTTGCTAAGTATTTAGAAGAAAATGGCATAAGAGCTCAGTACGCCATGCCAGGCGAACCACAGCAGAATGGAGTTGCTGAGCGTCGCAACCGTACGCTCATGGATATGGTACGGAGCATGCTCAGTCATTCTAGCCTGCCTGTGGAGCTGTGGATGGAAGCATTAAAGACAGCCGCTCATATACTAAACCGGGTTCCATCTAAGTCAGTTCCCAAGACACCTTTTGAGTTGTGAATGGGAGGAAACCGTGTTTAAATTACTTAAAAGTATGGGGCTGCCCTGCTGAGGCAAAGCTGTTTGATCCACAGCACAAGAAATTAGATTATAAAACAATAAGCTATCATTTTATTGGATACCCAGATAAGTCAAAGGGGTACAAATTTTATTGTCCTGGTCGCTTCAATAAGTTTGTAGAGACCAGAAATGCTGTGTTCCTAGAGGACTCGGACGTTAATGGAATTTTTCCAAGGAGCGAAATCAGTCTCGAAGAATTGCGGGTTGAGCTTCCAGAACCAGTGATTCAAGAGTCTACGGAGGTATATCAGTATGTACCACTAGTGATTCCCCCTACTCAGATGAGCAGCACTGCGCCAACTGCTGATATTCAGCAGGAAAACGTGGAGCCACCTCCAGAGCCTCAGGTGCCAGCTAATGTTCAGGCGGAAGAAATTCCACAAGAAATACCTCAACAAATTCCTGAACCAGTTGCGATCGAACCATTAAGAAGATCGCAAAGGGAGAGGAAGAAAGCTATTGATCCTAGAATTTATGAGACATTTTTAAGTGAGGATTTATATGATGGTGGGAAAATTAATGATCCTGCCACATTCAGACAGGCAGTTGAGAGTGAGAATTCCACTAAATGGATTGAGGCCATGCAAGAATAACTTAAGTCTATGGGTGCAAATGAAGTCTGGGAATTAGTAGAAGTTCCTAATGGGATCAAACCAGTAGGCTGCAAATGGGTCTACAAAACTAAACGTGATTCCAGAGGGAACATTGAACGTTTTAAGGCCAGACTCGTGGGAAAAGGGTTTACACAGAAGGAAGGAGTTAATTATAATGAAACATCTTCTCCTGTGTCTGCCAAAGATTCCTTTCGAATCGTTATGGCATTAGTAGAATATTTTGATATGGAGCTGCATCAGATGGATGTTAAGACTGCGTTCCTTAATGGAAATTTAGATGAGACTATTTACATGGCTCAACCGGAAGGTTTTGCTGTTAAGGGTAAGGAACATATGGGATGCAGATTAAAGAAATCCATTTATGGACTAAAGCAAGCATCCAGACAGTGGAACCTTAAATTCGATGAAGTTATTAAGAAATTTGAATTTAAGGAGACTAATGCAGATAGCTGCATCTATGTCAAAGCAAAGGGTGGAAAGATAATAATCCTAGTGCTGTATGTGGATGACATACTATTAGCTTGCAATGATAAGTATATGTTGCGTGAGACTAAGAATTTTCTTTCATCCAACTTCGATATGAAGGATCTTGGTGATGCCTCGTATGTGCTTGGCATTGAGATACACCGAGACAGAGTTCAAAGAATACTAGGATTATCTCACAAAGCATATATTGAGAAAATTCTTAGAAGATATAATATGGAAAAGATCAACACTTCACCTGTTCCTATTCACAAGGGCAATAAGTTTAGTGAAGAACAGTCCCCTAAGAATGACTTAGAAAGAGAAAGAATGAAGAACGTTCCCTATGCTTCTGCCGTTGGAAGCATAATGTATGCACAAGTCTGTACGCGTCGTGACTTGGCATTCGCTGCCGGAGTTTTTAGTAGATATCAGTCTAAACCCGGATGGGCTCACTGGGTTGGTGTCAAAAATGTGTTAAGATATTGCCAAGGCATTAAAAACTATATGCTCACATATAGGAGATCAGATAATCTTGAGGTTGAGTGTTACACTGATGCCGACTTTGCTGGTGATGAAGATGATAGAAAGTCTACTTCTGGCTATGTCTTCATGCTAGCAGGGGAAGCAATTTCATGGAGAAGTGGTAAGCAAGGTGTAACTGCTGCATCGACAATGCAAGCTGAATTTGTGCCATGTTTTGATGCAATGGGACAGGCCGTGTGGCTCAAAAGTGTCATACCGGCATTAAGAATTGTGGATAGTATCTCGAGACCTATCACAATGCACTGCGACAATCAAGCTGCAGTTTTCTTCGCGGCTAACGATAAATTAAGTGGTGCTTCTAGGCACATTGATATTATGTATCATGTCGTGAAAGAAAGAAACCGGGACCGCACTTATAAGATTGAGCACATAAGTACAAAAGAAAATATTGTGGATCCGCTCACAAAAGGCATACCACTGTTCCTCTTTCAGAAACATGTCCTAGATATGGGATTGGTTGATAGCCTTGATAAGGTCCTAGTTCAGGGCCGTTAGTTTTCCCCAAATAAGAATAAATAGCCCTAACAAAGTTTTTCAGTATAGACTATGGGTAATGTTGTCCCAGTGTGCCGTAGTGCTGCTGACGACGCATTGGTCTGGTACTTGCTGATTTACTGAGGAGGGATTTTAGTTTAAGTTAGTGATTGATTAAGTATTAGTTTAAGTTTTAAGTTTAAGTTTGTTTGACCTTCGGTCAAGGGGGAGAATGTTGGATATCGGTTTGACCTCGGTCAACCAACAGACCGAGGATTAGGGGGAGCGTATCTCGCCCCCCTAATTCGAGATAGAGTCCAACTAACCTAAGTCCGTTTTGCCTTGAACGGGAGGTAAAGATCTAGATAAGTACGGACTCGGCCTCGGGCCTACAGCGCGGACTATATAAGGAAAGGGTCCCCCCATGGGTCCCCTACACGCCTAACGAGATTCCTCGTTAATCCTAATCCACCCATCGATCCCTAAGCACGCTGGAAGGCTTGGAAGATCGAGCCGCGCGTCCTAGGCAGTGTCGTTGGCGTCCTGAAGGCCATCGATACCCTCAGAAGACGCTGAAAGAACGTCTACGGTACAAGCCCGAAGAAGCTCTCGCTACTACTACTTCCTCATGCGACACCGACGCCATGGACAACAACAGCGCCGGTATAAAGCCGAACTCATCTCTTTCCGCTTTAGTTAAGGTGTTAGATGTGATCTTAGTTAAAGTATTGTTAGTTTGATCTAACACATAGATGCACATCTACTACACCCCTGCAGGCTAGCAAGGAGATCAATATCCGGAGATCATCTCGGCCACAAGGCGCCACGACGACCCTAGTGACGCACGATGGCGGGCAGCGGCGGAGCCCCACCCCGACGGTGATGGATACGGCATGACCCGGCAGAAGCACCACCCTGACGGCATCGGCAGCGACACAACGCTGATGGTGGCAGCGGCGCAACCCCGATTGACAATGGCAACAGCCACACAACCCTGACGCCTACCTCAACTAGAAGATCCTCCTCTGTTAAGCCAGCGACTGTGTCAACTCCAACTGCCAGCACTTCTCCCGCGCCCTCTCCGCGCACGACGTGGTCACCACGCTGCGCATTCTCCGCGCACGCCCGCGCCTTGGCTCCCTGAAGAATAGCTCAGTTAGTTGGATAGGATTTGCATCTGTACTTGTATATAACCTGTACCATTGCGATCAATACAAGTGCTGGTTCATCCCGTATTCGTCGCAGCAAAACGGCAAGGCGAAACGCGTGCTACGCACTATTAACGACTGTTTACGCACATTGTTGATTCATTGCGCAGCTCCTCCAACGTTCTGGGCAGAAGCTCTGAACACGGCGACGTTCTTGCTGAACCGACGACCGTGCCGGGCCACTGGCACCGTGACGCCGCACGAGCTTCTCCTCGGCGCACCTCCACGCTACGACATGCTTCAGGTGTTTGGGTGCCTCTGCTACCCCAATCTCAGCACCACGGCACCCAACAAGCTCAGTCCGCGATCGAGCACCTGCGTCTTCCTCGGCTACCCGGCAGACCATCGAGGCTATCGCTGCCTCGACCTCGCCACCCGCCGCGTCATCACGTCAAGGCATGTCGTCTTCAACGAAACTTGCTTTCCTCTCCGGGAACATGCCCCGGCGCCTCCGTCGATTCACCATTCCGCGCACTGCGACGACAACATGCTGCCCCAGCACACCGCCGCCACTCCACCGCCTCGACAGCAGTGACGGGCACCATGCTCGCCTCCTGCCCTCTCTCGTACGGCAACAACATCATCATCACCTACGACTCCCTCGTCATCGTCGCCAGCGGCTCCCTCGTCATCGGCGTCAGCCTTGCCGTTCGTCTGCCCGCGTTCACCATCTACTTCGCCACCACCGGCTTCCTCGCCCACTACGTCCACGACGCCCGCGTCATCATCCACGACTCTGCCTCCCAGCGCCCATGACGTCGCGGACGTGGCCCACGACGCCGAACCCGATGCTCGACGCCAACCCGCTGCACCAGCTCCGTCCACGTGCCACCAGATGACAACGCGCGCTCAGGCCGGCGTGTTCAAGCCCAACCCCAAGTACGCAATGACGAGCACGGCATCCACATTGTCGCCGCTCCCCAGCTCTGCACGCGCCGCCCTGCAGGATCCCCACTGGTGCGCTGCAATGCAGTCGAAGTTTGATGCTCTGCTGGCCAACCGGACGTGGACGCTAGTACCACGACCGCAACATGCCCGTGTCATCACTGGAAAGTGGGTTTTCAAGCATAAACTAAACCCCGACGGCTCGCTCGAGCGGTACAAGGCGAGGTGGGTTGTTCGCGGCTTCCACCAGCACCCAGGCATCAACTTCACGGAGACGTTCTCTCCCGTCGTGAAGCAGCCGACAATTCGGACTGTGCTCACCCTGATTGCATCCCACGATTGGCCGGCTCATCAGCTAGATGTCTCCAATGCCTTCCTCCATGGAAACATTCAGGAACAAGTCCACTGCAAGCAGCCCATTGGTTTTGCCGATCCGGATCGACCTGACGACGTGTGTCTTCTCTCTCGGTCGCTATACGGTCTTCGTCAAGCTCCACACGCATGGTTCCAGCGCTTCGTTGGCCACGTCCTCACGCTCGGCTTGGTTCAGTCCAGGCCAGACACATCCCTCTTCGTGCTCCGGCAAGGCGACGCCACGGCATACCTTCTTCTGTATGTCGACGACATCATCCTCTCCGCTTCATCGCCTGCACTGCTCCAGGAGATCATTGGCCGCCTCAAGACGGAGTTCGCCATCAAGGACATGGGTCCCTTACGGTTCTTCCTCAGCATCGATGTACAACGTCGCCAGGATGGCTTCCTCCTGTCTCAGGCGGCGTACACACGTGACATCCTTGAGCGAGCGGGCATGGAAAATTGCAAGCCGGCATCAACACCTGCTGACACCAAGCCAAAGACATCAAGCTCTGAAGGGCAGCTGATCTCTGATGCTTCGTGGTACCGAAGTGTGGCCGGCGCTCTAAAATATCTCACACTCACCAGGCCTGACATACCGTATGCCGTCTAGCAGGTATGCTTGCACATGCACGCACCGCGTGACTGTCACTCCAATATGCTGAAGCGCACCCTACGGTACCTCAAGGGAACCATTGGCTTCGGACTGCATCTGCTCGCCACGGCCAAGCCATCGTTGATCGCCTACACCGACGCCGATTGGGCCGGCTGCCCGGATACTCGGTGGTCTACCTCAGGATTTTGTGTCTTTCTTGGTGATTCTCTGGTGTCCTGGTCTTCCAAAAGGCAAAATGTTGTCTCGAGGTCCAGCGCGGAGGCAGAGTATCGCGGCATTGCGAACGCCGTCGCCGAGTGCTCATGGCTGCGACACTTGCTTGGTGAGCTCCACCATGGCATCCCGAAGGCCACCATTGTCTACTGCGACAACGTGTCGTCGGTTTACATGTCCCGGAACCCTGTTCATCATCGTCGAACCAAGCACATCGAGCTCGACATCCACTTCGTCCGGGAGAAAGTTGCTCTTGGTGAGCTCCACGTTCTTCATGTGCCGAGCGACTAGCAGTTTGCAGACATCTTCACAAAGGGCCTACCGTCCGTGCTACATGATGATTTCCGATCCAGCCTCTGCGTTGGGCCAATCCATCGCTGAGACTGCGGGGGGGGGGGGGGGGGGGGGGGTGTTAAGCCAGCGACTGCTTCAACTCCAACTGCCAGCACTTCTCCCGCGCCCTCTCCGTGCACGACGCGGTCACCACGCTGCGCACTCTCCGCGCATGCCCACGCCTCGGCTCCCTGAAGAATAGCTCAGTTAGTTGGATAGGATTTGCATCTGTACTTGTATATAACCTGTACCATTGCGATCAATACAAGTGCTGGTTCATCCCAATTCTATTCTACACCCTCGACACCAATGATCGAGCCGCCGCGGCATGGACTCGGCCTCAGCGACACAACGACCAAGCAAGTTCAACCCCTACTACAACTACAACATCTACGCGGCGTTCGACACCGACGAGGCGAACGATGCGGACGGGCGAAGCTGATGTCCCAGCTACGCTACTCCGGCCCATGGATACCGACGAGGCCATGGATCACGCCGGCGCCACCCCTACACCGACACCACACTTGCATGGAGAACGTGAAGCGAAGACCGAAGACGACGACCACAACAGCAGAATCGGTGGTACTCTGGCAAGCTAGTCTTGCCGAGGTAATTAACCGGGAGCTTTCCGAGGCCCCGGGAACCAGAAGACCACATCGCCGAAGTCAAGATCGCCGCCAGCAGGCTACGGAGTGCATGTTTGTATGGGAACATGTATTTGTATTTTCATTAAATATGAATAAAGTTTGTGTTCCCTTTTGTCTTTGTATTTGTGTACTTTAGTACACTGGCACGCCCGCACCTTTATTTTCCCCCGCGTGTCCAGAGAAAATGTTTGTGTAAATTTTCTCTCAAACAGATGGATTTCAGGTGAGAGAGGGGGTTGGGCTGTTGATGAGTAAATGGGAGAGATGATGCAAAAAAAAATTCTCTCACACATCCAACTCAGCCAGCACCATTGCTACTGGTTCCATTAATTTAAGGACGTCCTTAGTGGATTACTACTTCCTCCAAAACCATGTTGACTGCATGCATCCCAAAATGATACATTTTTGGATAGTCGAGGGAGTATCAATTAATACCGGAGGGAGTACCAACTATGATATTCTGCTAAGCTGTAATCTCATAAGGTAGTCTGATGGATGCCAGCGATATATATATATGTGGAGTTGCTAGCTAGCATTATTAATTACTATGGATTTTTCTAAGATATTTGGCTAAGCTAGAATCTCATAAGGTAGTGTGCTGGATGCCAGCAATATATATATATATATATATATAGAATCTCATAAGGTAGTGTGCTGGATGCCAGCAATATATATATATATATGGAGTTGCTAGCTAGCATTATTAATTACTCTAGATTTTTCTTGATATTTGGTAGGTGCATACGGTGTCTATATAAACCAATGTGCACTTGTGCTCTTGTGGGCTTCACCTAGATTGTATCTCATTCTCTTCCTTCTCTAGTTATACATTTATTGTAAACCGTAGAGGTGCCAAATGACAAAGGCATCTTACTTGATCGTGGTTGCGGCATTGCTATGTTCTTCCATCCTCGCCTTCTCCTTTCTTCCATCCTTGTATTCCTTAAGGGGTGACCCGCACCCACCTGCATCTTCTTCACCAACATATAAGAGCTACATGGTGTTCCTCAGGCCACCACCCGAAGCCGACATCATGGACGATGATGCTCGCTTGAGTTGGTATCAGTCTTTCCTCCCTAGCATCCTAACCAACTCTGGTGAGCCACGCATCACCCAGACTTACAAGACCATCTTCACAGGCTTTGCGGCCTGGCTTACTGAGGCCGAGCTCGACGCTATATCTAAGAAACCAGGCTTCAGCTCGTGGATAGCGGATCGTAAGTCCAAAATACCCCATGTATATTAAGGAAGTCATCATCGGTGCCTCAACTTTAAATTTGCAAAGACAGAATTGTACCCGAGGTTGATTGATGATAATAAGAAAGAGTAAATTCCCTCAGTGCCATAGAATTTTAGACCACTTCCCTCAATGCACGAGGTGGCGCTAGAGACCACAGCCGACGATGGCGGCAGCACACCACCTCACATCATCCACCCGATGCAGCTGCTGCCTTGCAGGCGCCTTGAATATGAGTGCACGGCATCACTAAGACCCCTATGCAACTGTTGGAGCTCGGCCTCTAGGTGGCCGAACACCGGCGCACCACCTCAACCTAGAAAATGGGCCACACGGGTGCCAGTAGGCCTTGTGGGTAGGGCTGCGTCACCGCGGCGTGGAGGCGAAATTGGAGCGGCTAGGTGTTTTGGTGGAGAAGAACGAAGGAGGAAGGAGAAAGAAGAAAGAGGATGAGAGAGGCACTGTTAGGTGGGATCAAGAGAAAATCCATCTTTTCACACCTCGGTTAACAACACATGGATGGAAAAATGAACGGAATGACACTAAGGACATAAGCAAAAAAAAAAATTCTATAGCATTGAGGGAAATTTCAAAAAATTTGTGGCACTGAAGGAAGTGGTCTAAAATTATATGGCACTGAAGTTTACTCAATAATAAATGGTATGTTTCCTATTTCTCTACATATCTCTACATGATATTAAAGCACTAAACGTTACTCTTTTTGTGTATCCCGTTTCTATTATTTTTTGCATCTTTAGGTAGGTGCCACAAAAGATTCATATAGTTTGTTTTGTTGCCTGGGTAGTATAAACGTGGCCAAATCAAACCTAGATTAATCAATGCATTTGCTTAGTGTTTGCTTGCCTATACAAGGTTAGCATGTATTGGATTCTTGTTATTTGGTTGAATGGCTTGGCCTCAATATGTTCATATCCTTACACCATGATGTAAGCTTAGTCCTCTATGTTGGTGCGCCGAACGCGCACCAAGATTCACCACAAGCGTACAGACCATCATAGCCTTTTCCTTAGAGTATTCTTTCAAGGTTATCAATCCGTGGATCGACAACGAACTACCTAGGGTTCTCCATCTAATTAACGGGTTAAACCTAACATGAAGCATTGATTGCATATTAAGGGACAAACCTATAGATATGAATGATAAAGTAAAGGTCTGATCTCATCCGCAAACATAGGCAAAAGGGATAGCACAATCAAAGGGGTAACTTGAGCCTATCGCCTTCTAGTTGTAGTTCTAACTAGATTGGCAAGAAAAACGTGGTTTTAATCCAAAGCATCTTTAAACCTCCACCTTCCGGTCCAACTCCCGAGAATGCTACCCTACGAGCCACACCCTGTCACGATGCTCCCTATCGGCATGGTTAGTTGCAAGGGCACGAGCATAAGCTCATGTCATACTACTCGATAGGTCCGGTATGCAATTCTAGTCACCGTGACTACAAGAACACCCTATGCAATCTATACATGTCATAGACTGAAACAAGCATAATTGAGATAGTTTGAAATCATAAAAGGAGGCAAATGAATCCCTATTGAATTGGAACACATCTATTACTTTACCATGAATGATTGTTCATCACAAGATATCAACCGTTGTACCTACTTGTGACTAGATCCTAGCTCCTGAACTCCACCATGGCACAACCACGCAGGGATGCCATGGTGGCTAGGGTCGGCCTAGGCCATTCCCTAGACAACTTCGAGGACTAGGAATGGCCGTCGTCTCCCTCCGGTGTTCACTTCTAGGTTTCGCCGACTTTCTGTGGATGGATGCCGCCCTCATCTGGAAGATGAGATATTTATGCACCGAGGAAACCCTAGCTCAAAGTGGAGGCCAAAAGGGCTCAAAAATGCCTCGTGCGGTGCCGCCAAGGGGCCCCAAGACCGGCCGGCCTCGGCCCTTTTTGGCTCGCTTTGGGCCCATCTTTCACGTGCAAGCTCCTTTGATGTTTATGGGTTCGTGTTTCACTCCTTGTGGGCTTTGGATGTCGGTTGCTCTGATATATGAATGGGTCTTGATGCGTCCTCCGAGTCTGCGCTTGATATGCCTTAATCTCGAAGTACTCCAGTCTTATCTTCAATTAAGCCTTGTTAGAGGAGGCCCAATGGAGTAGAGCGTAAGCGGGCTTTGGTATCTTTGGGCTTTTGGGCTTCACCTTGTCGTGTTATTACTAGTTCTCAAATTCAGCCCATATTGGCTCCAAAATAACCAAATATCCTACATAAACCAAAGTCCTCAAAAAATATGTGCACAAGTGGAATCGGGATTATTTCAATGCCAAGTGGCAGGGTTAGTATATGAATTAGTCCAAAATCACCGTCTAGATAGCACTAAAAGTGTCTCATTTAACGGCGCCAACATTCTATCACCTTCCTTTCTTCCTCCCCGGTACAAAACTCAACACTAAATGTTTGGTTGTGCGAGCCAACTCCACCACTCGGGGCGCCAGAAGTGGTAGGAGAACTGCCATCCAGGAGCACAACACATCATGTGTCCTTGACCTGTCCTGGAAGCCTTCGTCAAGACTGGAGCCTGTGGCTCAGACACTCCGCTGAGCTGCTACTCTTACACACACTCAAGGAGCGGCAGGAAGAGAAGCATAAAGACCCTACCATGGTGGCGGGCAAGGGCATCAAGCATGCGCACCCTTCTCCATGCTTACGAAAAGAAGTGATGCAAATTTGATCATGGCATACAGGTCAAAATCACAAGTCAGGAGCACACCCAGGAGCTCTGTGTGTTGCATCCTACTAGTTGAGGGTCTAGCAACAATAAGGGGGAGCAATCTAGTAGGACTCATTGTTTACCGACGTTAAGTACCAAATCTATACCGTCAACTCCTGCATAAATGTGTGGAATACGAGCATCAACACTAGTGGTAGGATTTATTACTAATGAACTCCACGGGTGATGGCAAATATTTGTATGCAAGTTACTTATCCATAGAATCAAGGAGGAAGCATACTTATGTGGCAAAAGAAACACAACTCCAACCAATGAGAGGGTGTCACATATGCAACACATGGATTTATGGACCCACAAAAAGTAAGGAAACACACTATCGACCAATCAAAGCAAATCAACCAGCCAAAGGCAGTCATGAGTGGGCCCACTGTTGGCACTCCTTAGCCTAACTAAATCCGCAAGAACACGGAGTACGATGCAGCCTTTCACCAGGGGAGTAGAAACCCGGATGTCAAATCCAAGGAACGGTAGACGCGACTAGCCTAGAACTTTCCTAACCGGACCCACCAGGGAGCACAAGTTAAGTGGGTAGAGAGCTTGACTTTAGGTAGCTACTCGTTACCCCAGACAATCTATCTAAATCTAACTTGATCTGCTTCGACGGCTAGAACGGGAAGAACTCAGAACGGGGTGAGAGAGGGGTTCTTTCGGGCTCAGCACTACTGTTATGAGTACACCCGAACGTGGTGGAATACGAAGGACGGACAGGACAGTCACCACCTGCCGCCTACCACTACAGTTCCATGGGGTGCAACACAACCTGAGGTAGCTAGCCAGCATAGGCATCACGCCTAAGCTTTCAGCTACTGACCTCCACCCAACGCGAAGGGCTATAGAGAAAACCCCAAACAAGAGCCGCTGTCACTCGCGCAGACTCGATCAGGTACCCTAGATCAAATAGATAAGATAAATTAGTGAAATTAAGTTGTGAACTAGCGAGGTACTAAAGACAAGAGACCGAGGACTTATTGAGGATAACTTCTAAAATATATTCCTCGGGGGCGGAAATGTTGAGATGAGGCCGAGAAGAAATCCCGGACTCTCTCTACAAAGCTTGGCTGTCTCCCAAGCAACTCACCCACTCTCTCCCTACTCTAACTCTAAAGATGAGAACACTTTCACCAAGTGTTGGGGACCGCCAAAATGGAGCCACCCTCGAGCCCCTCTGAAGGACCCGGCGGTGCCCCGAGAGCATACCCGATGAGAAGCGCGGAGCCCCCTGACGGCGGCTCCGCGGTGACTAACTCTGTGTCCTTTTTCAGGTATCAAAGCCCCAGGCCGCCCGCAGCCTGGAGGCATGGCTCTGACCTAGGCCACAGCGAAGCCCTGCAAGCGACCAGGACCGCGGGTCACTTAATCTGTGTCCTCTGCAGGTATCGAAGCCCTGGGACGGCCGCAGCCCGGAGGCGCGGCTCCGGCCAGGGCCCCAGCGGAGCTCGGCCAACGACCGGGACTGCGGGTCACCAGGAGGGGGCTCCGCGGGGGACCAGCCGGGGACCCCTGGAGCGGGGCTGCGACGGCCAGGTGGGACAAAGGCCAGGCACCCCGCCGGAGCCGCTCCCAGAAGCATGAGGCGGGCGGCATCGGAAGCGGTTTTTTGAGAAGACGCCTTAGGTGGGCTGACTAAACACGGCACCGCTGTAGGAATACAAGTCGGATTTGCCGGGGTGGTTGAACCCAGCGGTGAATGTACGAGAATAGGCCCGCGCGCCTACGAAGCTGTAATGTGAACTAGGGGCATAGCAGTCCCTCCAAGGCTGAGCGGTGAGGGTATAAAAGGCGCCCTACACCGCGTGTAAGGGGGTTGGCATTTTGGATGAATACAAGGACCTTTGTTCCCTAGTTTTGTCTATAGCTTTCTAATGTCTGGCTTTTGGGGGACCCACCGAACCCTAAGACCCAACATTTGGCGCCCACCGTTTGTGCTTGGAACGAAGTAAGACCCACGAGAACCATGGTAGCTCCAAAGAAAAAGAGGGCAACCACCCCATCGACCTCAGCAGCCGAAGCCCAAGGGGCTCCACAGGAGGCGGATGCTCAGCTCGTCTTGTACACCTCAGATGACGAAGTCCACCCTAGAACCAGGAAAACAGGGAACCCCCGAACCAGGTCGAAAACCAGGGGAACCCGGAACGAGGGGGCTCCGATTCCCGAGAGCGCAATACCGGCCCTGATAGTCGAGAATCACGACCCCGTATCGCGAGAACTGGCCATGGTCGTCGCCAAGCTCAAGAGGCCAGAATGCTTGCAGAGGCCAAGCAGAAGTTGTTGGACTTGGAAACGGAGCTAGAGGGGCTCCGCACCATGCAGAGCGGGAGGGTCGAGCAACCACCACCCGTCCCGGAGGTCACGCTCTCACTTGGTCGTTCGTTCACCGAGCCTGGACCCTCGAGACAGCCCCATGTGGTCCACGTGACCCCAAGACCCGGAGCCGTGGACGATACGGCACCGCTCTCGTGCGGGGTGCAAGCCATGCCTTGGCCCCAGGCATACAAGCCGGTGCCCCTACCCAAGTACGATGGATCCTATGACCCCCGCAAGTTCCTCACGAGTTACGAAGCAGCCATAGCCTCAGCTGGGGGAGACGGCACAGTGCTAGCGAAGTCGCTGATAATAGCCTGTGAGGGCGCGGCCCTGAATTGGTATTCCCTTCTGCCCCCTTTGTACATCTACAGCTGGAAAAACCTCAAAAATAAGCTCACCGAAAACTTCAGGGGTTTCCAAAAAGCCTCTGTCATAGAAAAGGACCTGCAAAACTGCAAGCAGAGAGACAAAGAACCTCTGGTCGACTATTTCAGAAGGTTTGTGCAGCTCAAAGCGCAAGCACCTCATATCCCAGATGACAAAGCCATCAAAGCATGCATCGCAGGCCTAAACCCAGGTCCCACGGCTGGCCACCTCTGCAGGGAGGAGCCCAAGACCCACACTAAGCTCTACGCCGAGCTAGAAAAGTATTGCAAGTCAGATGACGATCACCGCTGGAGGGTGGCGGAACGCAGCAGGGACAGGCAGTCGAGCGGAGGTCAATCCAAAGGGCCTCCGCACTAGGAGCAGCCCAAGCAGCAGTTCCAGTATAACCCACCCGCACAATACCAGCAAACGCGGGTCTGCAACATCCAGCCGGGGCAAACTCCCGCACCCCCTCAATCCCAACCTCAGGACCGCCCATACAGCACACTGCAGGGGCAGGGCCGACAGGGCAAAGGCTAGAAGCCCAACCATAGAGGCGGAGCTCCTAGAGACCAAAGGCCCCAAGACAAGAAGATGTTTTTCTGTGCCTTCCACATGGAAAACGATGATCACGGCACGATGAAGTGTCTAGAGAGGGCGCGAACCTTGGAACGCATAGAGCGGGAGAGAAAGCAAAAGGAGCAAGCGGCCGCACATCCGCGCCCAAGGTCACAATGGCAACTCCCCTTTAATCCCGCCCCTCCGCAAACCCAGTACCCGCAGCCCCCTGTGGCCTTCCTCCCACCCAGTCAAGAATGGAGAGCTCCGGCACAGGGGCAGTATCATCAGGCTCCGGCAACTCCCCAGCGTACCCCGCACCAACAGATTGGCTCTGCACCAGCGGCTTTCCCAACCAGGGGCTTTGTCATGCCCATCGCCGGCGGCTCCTCCTGCGAGTTTGAGACCAAGATAGCTAGAGCTGACTATTTTAGGAGAGTGCACGCAGTGCAGTTCAACGGGGGGCCCATCAGGAGGGACGCCTGGTCTCACGTCCCCATCTCCTTCACCGAAAATGACCTGGATTTAGCTTGCCACCCCCACGAGGACGCCATGGTGATAGAAGCCAACGTAGCGGTATGAGTCCTGGACGACATACTGGTCGACACTGGCAGCTCAGCAGACATACTGTTCGCAAGCACCTTCGACTCAATGAAACTAGACAAGAGGCTATTGCAGCCAGCCAGCATTCCGCTCAGCGGCTTCGGTGGCACCATGGTCAAAGCCCTGGGTAAAATCACCTTGCCCATCTCCCTGGGAGACCTCCGCAACCCAAGAACCGAAGATGTAACATTCGATGTAGTGGAAATGTTTTATCCCTACAAAGCCATATTTGGCAGGGGCTCCATCAACAAGTTTGATGCCGTCATCCGGAGCTCCTACCTGCTGATGAAACTTCCCGGGCCCTGCGGAGTCATCTCCGTGAAGGGAAATTAGGAACGAGCTTAGTCAATAGAGAGAGGAACAACCCCGGGGCGAAGGCTGGTCCACCACCTGGCCATCGCCGAAACCCTTGCCAAGGGGAGCATCACGCTAGCAGACCTCCCAGAAAAGAAGGAACCTTGGTACGAGCCCCCCAAAGACAGGGATGAGATCAGCATCACCCCGGCATCAGATACAAAGCGGGTGTAGCCTACAGCATGCGGCCCGATAGGGAGGTCGTCCTGGGCACCGACCTGTCCCCCGAGGAGGAGGCTCGGCTCAGGGAGTTCCTGCTCAAGAACATGGACGTCTTCGCGTGGTCCACCTCGGACTTGCGCAGGGTGGACCGCAGCATCATTGAGCACAAGCTGGACGTGGCTGATGGGGCGAAGCCCAAGAAGCAGAAGCTCCGCAAGATGTCGGAGGAAAAGGCCTTGGCCATCAGGGCAGAGGTTCAGTGCCTACTCGATGTGGTATCATCCGTGAGGTCAAATACACAGAATGGCTCGCAAACACGGTCCCCGTCAGGAAAAGGAACGGCAAGATTCGCATGTGCATAGGTTTCACAGATCTGAATAAGGCCTACCCAAGGACGATTTCCCTCTAGAGAGAATTGACACCGTGGTAGACGACGCAGCTAACAGTGAAATGTTGTCGCTACTTGACATGTTCTCAGGCTATCATCAAATTTGGATCAAAGAGGAAGACCAGGAGAAAACGGCTTTCATCACTCCATTCGGCACCTACTACTTCCTGAAAATGCCAGAGGGGCTCGGCAACGCAGGCACGACATTCACAAGAATGACCTATGGTACATTCGGCAGCCAGATCAGGCGTAACCTCTTGGCATACGTGGACGACATCGTCGTCAAGAGCTCAGCAAGAGGAAATCACCTAGGGGACCTCACAGAAACCTTTGGCAATCTCCGCAAGGCGAACCTCAAGTTAAACCCTGAAAAGTGCGTATTCGGAGTCCAGAGGGGCAAAGTCCTGGGCTACATTGTGTCTACCAAGGGAATCGATCCCAACCCAGACAAAATCGAGGCGATCAGGAGAATGGAAGAGCCGAAGTGCATCAAGGACGTTCAAAAGCTCACTGGTAGAATAGCAGCTCCCAGTCGCTTCATCCCAAGGACAGTTGAGCGCAGCCTCCCATTTTTCAAAGTCCTAAGGGGAGCAGGTACCTTCGAGTGGGGCCAAGAGCAAAGCAAGGCGTTCGCGGAGCTCAAGAAATACCTCACGAGCACCACAAAGCTCACGCCTCCAGAGCCCAAAGCCACGCTCATGCTATACTTATCGGCTTCGCGATCAGCCGTCTCCGCCGTCCTGGTGCAGGAAAGGCTGGTGGAAGGCCGCAGCACTCAGCGCCCGGTCTACTATGTATCCGAAGCCCTAGCAAGCTCGCAACTGCTCTATTTCGAGCTCGAGAAGATAGCTTACGTGCTCATCATGGCCAAGAGAAAAATAAAACACTATTTCGAGGGCTTCAAGATACTAGTGGTAACCGATCAGCCCCTCCGGGACCTGTTCGCAAACAGGGAGGCATCACCCCGTATCCGCAAATGGGCCGCGGAGCTCTCAGAATATGTAGCGGACTTCGAGAGGCGCAACGCCATAAAATCTCAGGTCCTGGCGGACTTCATAGCAGAATGGACATCACCCGCGATCGAGCCCGAGCAACCCATTGACCTACCTTGGATAGTCAACTGCGATGGAGCCTCGTGCAATATGGGGGCAGGCATTGCTGCGGTAATCATTTCCCCGTCAGGAAACACAACAAAATTTGCAGCCATACTTGAGTTCCCCTGCACCAACAACTCCACTGAGTATGAAGCCTTGCTGCTTGGGCTCCGCAAGATGAAAGCACTAGGCCACCAAAGCTTTGTGGTCAGGATGACTCCAAGGTCATTAGGGATCACATCGAAAAGGAGAGTGAAGCCAGGAACTTGAGCCTCGCGCACTACCTCGCAGCAGTCTGCGCAATGGAGAAGAACTTCAGGGGCTTCACCGTGATACACATTCCAAGGTCGGAGAACGCAGAAGCAGACAGGCTCGCTAAGGCAGCGGCTCAGAGAACCCCCCTGGAGGCCGAGGTCATGTACGAGGTCCTAAAATCGACAGCAGCGAGGGAGCCGGAGCCCACTAACCCCGCTCAGATCCTTTGCATTCAAAAGCAGGACTGGCGCAAAGAAATTAAAGATTACATCTACGGTAGACGCACCACCGAGGACAAAAAAGTAAACGAGAAGCTTAGGTACAGAGCCAGAGGCTACATCCTCGTGGGCGATGAATTGTTCAAGACCGGAATGCAGCAACCGCTGCTCCGTTGCGTGTCCCTGGAAGAGGGCAGGGAGCTACTGGCAGAAGTGCACTCCGGCATGTGCGGGGATCATATAGGCTCCAGAGCGCTCGCCAAAAAAGCAATCCGGCAGGGATTCTTCTGGCCCACCGCACTCTCCGACGCCCAGAAGATTGTCAGCGAGTGTGAGGCCTGTCAAAAAACGGCACACATCCTGCACGCACCCGGAGCCCCCTCGCAGCTCATAATCCCCGCATGGCCGCTGCAGTGGTGGGGCATTGACCTGGTGGGGCCCTTGCCGGCCGCGCAAGGGAACCGAAGGTTCGCAGCAGTAGCAGTGGATTACTACTCGAAATGGATAGAGGCCGATACAGAAATTCTTCTTGCAAAACATCGTGTGCAGGTTTCGGGTACCGGCGGAGGTGACTGTCGACAACGGCAAGCAATTCGACTGCACCCTCTTCAAAGACACATGCCACAAGTTAGGGACCAGCGTCCGTTTCGCGTCTGTCTACCACCCTCAATCCAACGGAGCCATCGAAAGAGCCAACGACCTCATATTCTCAAGCATCAGGAAGTGTCTCCTGAACCTACCAAAGGGCAAGTGGGTAGACGAGCTCCCGAAGGCGGTCTGGGCACACAACTCCACCGTGAGGACCCAGTGTGTCCGAGGACCGGTGGATGGTCGCTTCCTGGTGTGATGAGTGATTGACAACGTGGTGTGGATTGACGTTTCCCTTGGCTCAAGTATTGCAGGTGTAGAATGCGGCTTGGTTGCATTGGTGCAGGTGAAGAACAGGCGCGAAAGGTCTTAGCCATGGCGGCCTCCGAGGAGCGGAGAGACAAGTAGGCTTGGTTCGAGGGACCCGATGGCCGGTGGATCAAGTGCGGTTCACATGCTGGCAAGAACGAGCAAGGGGACGTGGTTCCGGTGCGAAGTAGCGGCTCACAACCGAAGCTCGTACGCGGACGAGAAGCCGGTGCAAGGTGGCGGCTAACAACCGAAGTTTGCGCGCGGGGTTTGGTGATTTGGCCACAAAATCATCGGTGGACGGTTTCCCTTGGTTTGGGCCTCAAAACCAAGGACCGAGGACTCGACGAGGCGGACTTGGGCAGCTGGGCCTGGTTGGGCTGACAGGGGCGGTTTAACCGCCCCCCAGGGCCGGTTTAACCGCCCCCCTGGGCTGGCCCAAGAACGGCGTCGAGGAGCTTCGATCCGGAGGACACGCGGCGTGACTGCAAGGCTTGCGTCGGAGGGAAGCTAGCTTGCAGTGGAAGGTGCCCGAGCCGGAAAATATCTGAAGACCAAATGTCAAATTTGCCCCTGAGGGGTATGTATCACTTAGGGGTAGTTTAGTCTTTAGGACACCACCACTTGGACTACTAATAGGCCCCTTCAGGGCTGGTGGCTGTCATCTCTCTAGTTATCTCTTTAGGTTTTACTTTGAACTTGTTTTCCCTTCATCCCCTCCACCTAGAACTACTTCGAATCATTCCTAGTTTGTATAGGTGAATTCATGGTTATGTGATTGAGTTTGTGCTGCTCATCTTTGTGCCATGATTTGATTTCCCGAGCTCTCTTTCCTTTTTCTATTTTCGTGGGTATTTTCGGAGCTATTTTTGGGGGATTTTCGTTCTTCTTGTTCCCGAGCGTTTTCTCTCGGATTTCTTTGGGGGATTCACGTATGAGTGCCTTGTGCCTCTTTTGCTGGTGATCCCTTGCCCCCAAACGCCGAGAATCGCTCTGGATTTGATATTTTCGGGATGAACTCGAGGTCATGGTGTTCTTCGCGAGATCTGCGATTCCGGGAGTTGTACTGAGTTAGAGGCCGAGATCTTTTGGGAAAACACTCCACTGGAGGTCTAGATCATCTGACCAAAATCTCGCCTCAAGAGCTCAAGCGGTTTGGGAGATCCACTTTTGTTTTGACTTTTACCCGAGGCTCCCAGGCCCGGGCGGTTTAACCGCCCCCCCTGGCCGGTTTAACCGCCCCCTCCTGGGTGTGTTAGATCGAGCCGAGTTTCGGGTCGTTTTGGTGTTCGTTTCGATTGGTTCGAGTTCCGCTGCTCGTTTCTTGTTCCTAGGGTCAGTAGCTTGACAGTGGCTACGTGATCTTGGCAAGATTGCTCTCGGAGGTTTCGGAGTTGATTTGGGAGAATAGCCGGATAGTTTGGAAAGATTTTTTATCGGCTCCCATTCACTCCCCCCCTCTCTGGTCGCCGTTTCGGTCCTTCAATTGGTATCAGAGCCGGTTACGGGTCTTTGCGACTCTAACCAGTCTAAGATCCAAAGATGGCGTACCAAGATCGGGGTTCCGGGCCTCCGCACTTCGATGGGAAGAACTACCCGAACTGGGTTGCGCGTATGGGCGCTTTCTTGCGAGGCAAAGGAAAGTTGTTGTGGGATGTGACCAAAGATGAGAACTATGTCAATCCCACCAACTTAGATGCCCAGGATGCAAAGGATAGGTTTGAGGCAAACGCTAGAGCTGTTGACTACTTGTTCCGTGCTTTGTCCGCCGAGGAGTTTGAGCGGGTTTTGGGCGAGGACCTAGCTTGCCAGATCTGGCAGAAGCTCAAGGTAGCCCACGGTGGTGATAGCCATGTCAAGGCTAGGCTTTTCTCGATGTACAGAGAGAGTATGAGAATTTTGCTCATCTGCCTGGAGAGTCTGTTGATGCTTTGTTTCAGCGTTTCACTTCGATTGTCAACAACATGAAAGCCAACATTACCGTGCTCCCATACTCGGATCATGACCGAGCTATCAAGCTCCTGCAAGCACTTGATAGATCCGTGTGGGGTGCCAAGGTTGAGGCGATCATGGAGTCGGCAAACTATGAGACTCTTTCTGTTGACGAGCTTTTCTCGAAGTTGAAGTCTTCTGAGGTTGACAGGCAGTTGCTTGCCAAGGCTAAGAGTCCGACTGATCCCCATAGTCTGGCTCTAGTCGGTGGCTCTGGATATGGACATGCTAACACTCCTAGACACTTTGCTTTGTCTTCTCTTGTGTCCCTTCCAGATGAAGAGTATGAGGTGCTGAGCGAGGAGGATCTCGCGTTGCTCACGAGGAGGTTCGAGAGGATGTACCAGAACCGCAAGGGTTCGAGGCGTGCAGGGAGTACGTGCTACAGATGCGGGAAGATGGGCCACTTCATCGCCGAGTGCCCCGAGGAGATCAAGAACGACTACAACCGCAAGCACCGCCCGCGAGACGACCACAAGCACCGTCCCAAGGACGAGTACCGCGCCAAGAACAAGAACAAGGAAGAGAGAAGATCCAAGAACAAGCACGGTGGACACAAGAAGCACAGATCTCGAGCGATGGTGGCTGATGCGAGCGACATCGACACAAGCTCCACCAACACGTCGTCAAGCTCAAGCAGTGAAGATGAAGACCGCGGCCGCCGCAAGGAGAAGAAGAGCTTGAACCGCAACTTCAACGGCATCTCCTTCGCCGCCGTCGACTACTGCACCATGGCGCACGACTCCGTGAAGAGCAAGGACGACTCCGACTCCGACTCCGAGGATGAGGTATTGACAGATCCCACCTCTTTGCGTCAGGAGATTGCTAGGTTAGAGCAGTTGGTCGATAACCGCGATGATGTGCTTAGGAAGACCAACAAAGAGAAGAGGGAGTTTAGGTCTTTGCTAGGAGAGTCCAAGGATAGAGTGGCTGAGCTTGAGACCTTGCTTTCTGAGACTGGAAAGAAGGCCATGGAGTTTGAGTCTTTGCTTTGCGAGTCTAGGGAGAGAGCAGCTTCGCTTGAGTCTGAGATTGCTGTTTTGAAAGATGCTCCTCTTGTGTCTGATGAGGTAGAATGCTCGTTCTGTGATGTGCATATTGCTGATCTTGTTGTGCTTAAGGAAAAACACATGAACTGCTTAGATGAACTAGAGAGTGCTAGAGTTGAGCTTGCTGAGTTGAAGTCTAGGTCATCTTTGCTAGGTGCTTGTACTTCTTGTCCTACTTTGCATGCTCAGTTGCTTGAATCACGCACCATGATTAGTTCACTTGAAGCACAACTTAAATCACCCATTGCGAATTCATGTTCTGCTTGTGATGTTGTTGCTTTGAAAAATGTTGAGTTAGAGCAGTGTGTGAATCGCTTGCAAGATGAGAATGATGAGCTGAGACAGTGTTTGGGTTGGTTGTCTGGTCGTGAGCCTCAGCTCAAGATGTTGATTGCGAGTTTCAAGAGAGCTGATGGTTGTGGGCTTGGTTCTGAGAAGGTTGGTGAGAGTAGTGGTGAGAGAGAGAGAGATCCAGAGAGCTCCACCGCAAACATTCCCACAAACCCACCAAAAACCATTCTCAAGAACACCTTCACACCCAAACCAAACCACCTGCTGAACAAGCTTGACACCACTCCAGATCCTCCCAAGTTTCCACCTAAGTCAGAGAACTTTCAGAGGAGAGTGACCTTTGTGAGGAGTGGGGTTTACCAGCCGAGAGAGAGGGCACAGCCGAGAGAAACCCCAAAGCCAAAACCAGTCCGCTTCCATTGTGAGCATTGTGGAAGGGATGGTCACCTTGAGGAGTTTTGTTGGAGGAAGAAGAGGGAGGTGAGAAGAGAGAAGGAGGTGGGGAACAGGGACAGGTACTACTCTTCTCGTAGTGTGCCTGTGTCTCGTTCACCCTGGCCGAGAGGCGACGCGTTTGTGCGTACAGTTCCTGTAGTTGCTAGTCGTGGTGTTCCTGTTGCTCGTGAGTTTGCTAGGCGGCCTCCGTTTCGCGGTCAGTTTGGTTCAGGGAGGTTCGACCGTAGCTTTGAGGCTAGGAGAGAGTCTAGGCCACGTTTTCCCCCGCGTGGTGCTAGAGGTCCGATGGTGAGAGACGAGAGGGATGTCACGCGGTAGAGCTGATTTTGCTAACCCTTCTTTTGAGCAGATGGCCCGACACTGGTTTGACTCGTTCTGTGCTAACCCCAGTGTCGAGTCATTTGCTCATTCTCGTTCTCGGTTCTGATTGTGCAGGTGGGAGGCTTGGAGGACTTTTGGTTGATGGATTCTGGCTGCTCGAGACACATGACAGGTAATGGTAAGTGGTTCTCCAGTCTCACTCCGGTGGTGTCCAGGCAGTACATCACTTTCGGGGATAAGGGTAGAGGTAGAGTATTGTCAGAGGGTGCTATTCAGGTGAGCGACACTTTCATGTTGAAGCGAGTTGCACTTGTCAAGAATCTTGGTTTCAATTTGCTCTCAGTTTCTCAGCTTCTTGATGAGGGTTATGAGGTTCGCTTTAAACGTGGTGATTCGAAAATTCTTGATTCTCGAGGTGACCTTGTGTGTATGATCATTCCTGAGGGACAGATTTTTCGTGCTGATTTTTCTCGATCTTTTGGTCCTTCACGTTGTTTGATCGCTGGTACTTCTTCTGAGCTTTGGAAGTGGCATAGGAGATTGGGTCATGTGAGCTTTGATTTACTCACACGCTTGAGTGCTCTTGACCTTATCCGAGGATTGCCCAAGCTCAAGCTCGAGAAAGATTTGGTTTGTGCACCTTGTAGGCATGGTAAAATGGTTGCTGCTTCTCACCCACCTTTGACAGATGTTATGACTGAGCGTCCAGGGGAGCTTTTGCACATGGATTTGGTTGGCCCCGCTCGAGTTCGTTCAGTTGGTGGGAAGTGGTATGTTCTTGTGGTTGTTGATGACTTTTCTCGGTATGCGTGGGTGTTCTTTCTGGCGTCGAAGGATGAGACTTTTGATTTTGTTCGAGATCTGATTTTGAGGTTGAAAAACGAGAGTAATGGTGGTGCCATGAGAGCTATTCGTAGCGACAATGGTACGGAATTTAAGAACACTCGTTTTGATGCCTTCTGTCGTGATCTTGGTCTTGAACATCAATACTCGTCGCCATATGTTGCTTGTCAGAATGGTGTTGTTGAGAGAAAGAACAGAACACTTTGTGAGATGGCTAGGACGATGCTAGATGAGCATAGGACTCCTAGGAAGTATTGGGCAGAAGCGGTGAACACAGCTTGCTATGTTTCGAATCGGATTTTCCTTCGTGCTTTCAAGAAGAAAACTTGCTATGAGCTTTTCCATGGTCGTTCCCCCCGTGTGAGTCACTTTCGGGTCTTTGGTTGCAAGTGTTTCATCTTGAAGAAAGGAAATTTGGACAAGTTTGAGTCTCGTTCGATGGATGGAATTTTTCTTGGTTATGCTAATCATTCTCGAGCATATCGTGTGCTCAATCTTGAAACTAACCAAATCATGGAGACTTGCGAAGTCACCTTCGACGAGACCATTCCGTGTAGCTCTTCTGTTTTTGAGTGTGCAGGTGATGATGACTTGGGACAGCCCATCTTTGAGGAAGAACAGCCTGATGATGAAGATGATGAGGAATTTCAGGCACCGTGTGGAGATCGTGTACCTTCTACTTCCACTACTACCACGACGTTCGACGACGGCCCCTCTGCTACACCTTCGTCGAGTCGCGCACCAGATCGAGTTCAAGTGGAAGCTGATGTTGAGGGGGAGGCAATCTCGAGGCGAGAAGCTCCCCGGCTGGTACAGAGGGATCATCCACCTTCGAAGATCATCGGGAACATGGATGAACGCACTACACGGTCGAGGTCACAGAACATCTCTCATTATGCTCATTCTGCTTTTGTCGCGTCTTTTGAGCCCAAAAATGTTGGACACGCTTTATCTGATTCCGATTGGGTCAATGCCATGCATGAAGAGCTTGAAAACTTTGAGAGAAATCAGGTGTGGAAGTTAGTAGAACCACCTCCAAATTGCCATCCCATAGGAACCAAGTGGGTATACAAGAACAAGAGGGATGAGAGTGGTGAGATTGTGAGAAACAAAGCGAGGTTGGTTGCTCAGGGGTTTTCGCAGCAGGAGGGGATAGATTATGAGGAGACATTTGCTCCTGTTGCCCGTTTGGAGGCAATTCGGATCCTTCTAGCATTTGCAGTTGCTAAAGGGTTCAAATTGTACCAAATGGATGTGAAGAGTGCCTTCTTGAATGGGGTGATCGAGGAAGAAGTGTATGTGAGGCAGCCCCCGGGTTTTGAGAGTGAGAGATACCCACACCGAGTGTACAAACTCCACCGAGCTTTATATGGCCTAAAGCAAGCACCCAGAGCGTGGTATGGTAGATTGAGAGGGTTCTTGCTTAGCAAGGGGTTTGTGATGGGGAAGGTTGATAAGACGCTCTTCTTGCTGAGAAATGGCAAAGATCTTTTAATCGTTCAGATTTACGTGGATGATATCATTTTTGGTGGCTCTTCTCATGATCTTGTTGCCAAGTTTGCAGATGATATGAGCAGGGAATTTGAGATGTCGATGATGGGAGAGTTGCAGTTCTTTCTCGGGCTGCAGATCAAGCAAACCAAGGATGGGACATTTGTGCACCAAAGCAAGTACACCAAGGACATTCTCAAGAAATTCGACATGAGCGACTCCAAGCCGATGACTACGCCGATGAGTACGACTACAGCTTTGGATGCGGATGAGGACGGAGAACCAGTGGACCAGAAGGAGTACCGGAGCATGATCGGCTCCCTCCTCTACTTGACGGCGACGAGGCCGGACATACAGTTCAGCGTGTGTCTGTGCGCTCGTTTTCAGGCTTCACCGAGGACTTCACATCGTCAGGCCGTCAAGAGGATTTTCAGGTATCTCAAGTTTACTCCTGAGCTGGGTCTTTGGTATTCTGCCGATTCCACTCTTGCACTTCATGGATTTTCTGATGCGGATTTTGCTGGATGTCGTGTTGATCGCAAGTCTACTTCTGGTCAGTGTCAGTTTCTTGGTTCGTCTCTTGTGTCTTGGTCTTCTCGCAAGCAGTCTAGCGTAGCTCAATCCACCACTGAAGCCGAGTATGTTGCTGCTGCTAGCTGTTGTTCTCAGTTGCTTTGGATCACATACACCTTGAGAGACTTTGGCTTAGACATGTCCCATGTTCCACTTCTTTGTGATAGCACCAGTGCCATAAGCGTAGCCAAAAATCCCGTGCTTCATTCCAAAACCAAACACATAGAAGTGAGGTACCACTTTCTGAGAGATCATGTGGAGAAAGGAGATATTGAGCTTGCCCACGTTTCTACCCAAAACCAGCTTGCAGACATTTTCACTAAGCCACTTGACCAAGTTACCTTCACCCGCTTGCGAGGGGAACTTGGTGTGTGTGCGGTTTTCTGAGCTGAGTTTTGGAGGCTTCTCTTGTAGCATATGTATATTTGTGTACCATCTTTGTATCTTGATGTATATTTCTCTTGCTTTTGTATCTTGATTTCATCTTTTGTATCATATCTTAGGATGAGCTTCTCCTATATGCAGTGATTTGTACAACTTGCTACATTTTAGAGTTTAGGCAGGCTGGCTAGGGATTGATTGGATGGCTATGCTCTTGATGGTTTTGATATATATTCTGTTGAGATAGTCTTCTTTTGAATTAAAATGACAAACTGAACTTAATTCCTACACCCATGAGTAAATGCCTTTGCATGTCTTGTTTGAGCCGAAATGGCTATATCTTGCTTAAGATCATGTTAGGGTGTGTTATTCTTTTCAATTGGGTCAAAGACCTTTGTCATTGTAAATGTTTAGCCCATGCTTTATCTTGTGGAGGAGCATAAGCTTCTTTCTGTCGCAAAGACATTTCATGTACCATGCTTAAGCTTGAAAAACTTGAAAAATGAGATGTCTATGCATGAAAGAAGAAAGATGAGAAAAAGAAATATTTGCTGAATTTATGCTCATGTCTCTATGCTTTCACCATTGCACACACTTGCACACATGGGTGCTAAGCGGTTGCATGTTGTTTGCCGGAGAAGTCTCCCATGAGAAGTGAACACATGGCTCCGTGCTTTGACATGACATGAGGTAGAACTTGGGCGTTTATGATGATCTTTTGTCAAGAATGCTTGTCCTTTCATGATTTTGGTGAGATGAAGTTTATTTTTGCTTAAACAATCCATGGTTAGGACTTTGCTCATGCGGTGACATTTTTGATAAAAATCCACAATTTGCTCATGGCTTTGTCAATTGGATATATGTCTTCACCTTCTTGATGGCAATGCCCGTGTGACATGATGAACTAGCTTGTATGCCTCTTCTCTAACTTGTAGCATTTTGTATTGCTCATTGTATATTTGAGAAGCTTGTAGTTGCATTTTGTATATTTTGCCTTGATGTGTGCATTGTCAACAAGGGGGAGAATTTCTGGAGCATTTGGCAAGGGGGAGTTGCTGCTGAACTTAGAAGAAAGATTTTGCTCTAGATTTTGTCGAAATTGTGTGAGAGGTTGAAGTTTTTGCCCAAATGAGGTTTTCTGAAAATTTGCGAAGTTTCTGAGAGTTTGATCATTGGAATATCTTGCTGGGCATATTTGGAAGGTTTTCAAGTTGGAACGGCATCGTTGCGAGTTGATTTGTGAAATTTTGGGCATTTTCACTTTGGTCATCTGCCAGGGGCGGTTTAACCGCCCCCCCTGGGCGGTTTAACCGCCCCTGTGCTGAGAGCACAAAGTTTGTGTTGGTTTGAGCCATTTTCGAGTGATTTTCGCACGCACAAGTTCACTTGTTCAGGGGGAGTTGCATCTTTGCAGGGGGAGTGCTTTGAGAGTCCTGAAAAGTGAGTTGGAGGATTTGAAGTTTGTGATTTGTGCTTTGTGTTTTTGCTCTTTTGCCGATGGTGTTGAGCCCTTTCGCTTCTTCTTGAAGGGTCGGCGTTTCTGGAGCTTTCTCTTGCTAAGTGACTTTTGATTTGGCTTGTTCTTGCTTTTAGTCACTTGCTTGAGTCTTGTTTTCGATTTCTTTTATATTTTCTTCATATCAATTGGTTACTATGTGTGTGTTGTCAATGCACTCATCAAGGGGGAGATTGAGGACCCAGTGTGTCCGAGGACCGGTGGATGGTCGCTTCCTGGTGTGATGAGTGATTGACAACGTGGTGTGGATTGACGTTTCCCTTGGCTCAAGTATTGCAGGTGTAGAATGCGGCTTGGTTGCATTGGTGCAGGTGAAGAACAGGCGCGAAAGGTCTTAGCCATGGCGGCCTCCGAGGAGCGGAGAGACAAGTAGGCTTGGCTCGAGGGACCCGATGGCCGGTGGATCAAGTGCGGTTCACATGCTGGCAAGAACGAGCAAGGGGACGTGGTTCCGGTGCGAAGGTAGCGGCTCACAACCGAAGCTCGTACGCGGACGAGAAGCCGGTGCAAGGTGGCGGCTAACAACCGAAGTTTGCGCGCGGGGTTTGGTGATTTGGCCACAAAATCATCGGTGGACGGTTTCCCTTGGTTTGGGCCTCAAAACCAAGGACCGAGGACTCGACGAGGCGGACTTGGGCAGCTGGGCCTGGTTGGGCTGACAGGGGCGGTTTAACCGCCCCCCAGGGCCGGTTTAACCGCCCCCCCTGGGCTGGCCCAAGAACGGCGTCGAGGAGCTTCGATCCGGAGGACACGCGGCGTGACTGCAAGGCTTGCGTCGGAGGGAAGCTAGCTTGCAGTGGAAGGTGCCCGAGCCGGAAAATATCTGAAGACCAAATGTCAAATTTGCCCCTGAGGGGTATGTATCACTTAGGGGTAGTTTAGTCTTTAGGACACCACCACTTGGACTACTAATAGGCCCCTTCAGGGCTGGTGGCTGTCATCTCTCTAGTTATCTCTTTAGGTTTTACTTTGAACTTGTTTTCCCTTCATCCCCTCCACCTAGAACTACTTCGAATCATTCCTAGTTTGTATAGGTGAATTCATGGTTATGTGATTGAGTTTGTGCTGCTCATCTTTGTGCCATGATTTGATTTCCCGAGCTCCCTTTCCTTTTTCTATTTTCGTGGGTATTTTCGGAGCTATTTTTGGGGGATTTTCGTTCTTCTTGTTCCCGAGCGTTTTCTCTCGGATTTCTTTGGGGGATTCACGTATGAGTGCCTTGTGCCTCTTTTGCTGGTGATCCCTTGCCCCCAAACGCCGAGAATCGCTCTGGATTTGAGATTTTCGGGATGAACTCGAGGTCATGGTGTTCTTCGCGAGATCTGCGATTCCGGGAGTTGTACTGAGTTAGAGGCCGAGATCTTTTGGGAAAACACTCCACTGGAGGTCTAGATCATCTGACCAAAATCTCGCCTCAAGAGCTCAAGCGGTTTGGGAGATCCACTTTTGTTTTGACTTTTACCCGAGGCTCCCAGGCCCGGGCGGTTTAACCGCCCCCCCTGGCCGGTTTAACCGCCCCCTCCTGGGTGTGTTAGATCGAGCCGAGTTTCGGGTCGTTTTGGTGTTCGTTTCGATTGGTTCGAGTTCCGCTGCTCGTTTCTTGTTCCTAGGGTCAGTAGCTTGACAGTGGCTACGTGATCTTGGCAAGATTGCTCTCGGAGGTTTCGGAGTTGATTTGGGAGAATAGCCGGATAGTTTGGAAAGATTTTTTATCGGCTCCCATTCACTCCCCCCCTCTCTGGTCGCCGTTTCGGTCCTTCACACCGAGTCAAGGGCCACGGGTTTCTCACCATTTCAGCTTCTATTCGGAGCCGAGGCCATGTCCCCTGAGGAGCTCAAGCTGCGGAGCCTCCGGGTCAGCCACAGCGAAGCCGCCGAATCAAGCGTACTCTCCGAAAAAGACGTAATGGAGGTGGACACGCTCAGGGCCGCGGAGAACTTGGAAAAATACCAGGGGGAAACCCGAAGATGGCTCGACAAGAAAGTCAAGCCGAAAGACATCACGCCGGGAGACCTGGTACTCAGGCTGAGGCCAAACCATGAAAACCTCAGCAAGCTGCACGAGAAATGGGAAGGCCCCTTCATCGTCTCCAAAAGCTCTAGGCCGGGCTCCTTCCACCTTGCAGACAACGAAGGCAATGAGCTCCCTCACACATGAAACATCAACAGCCTAAAGAAATTCTACCCCTAACAAGGGGGGCACTCCTCCGCAACAAAGCTCAGCGTTATAAGCCCGAAAGCACCTTGCGGAACTATAAGCAAGAGGCCGGGCATGTTTTTCCTTCCTTTTCGTTTCCCGGGCCGTACTCTTTTCCTCACGGGGAGACTCCTTTCAGAGGTGAGGTTTTTAACAAGGTGGAACCCGCAGCTCATGTAATCATCTCCCCACAAGAAAAAAGAAAAGAGAACAAAAACGCGTAAATGTCCCCGCCGTCTGGCTCACACCACGGGAGGCTCCGGGTCGAACGAGCCACCCGGCCAATTATCAACCCGGAGGCCCCCAATGGGGCTCGGGGCCACATTGGTCGTCGCAAGCAGAGCGCGCACGTCCAAATAGGCTTCCTCCCCCTAAAGTTCGGGTAAGGCCGGCAAGAGGCTCCACGAAAAGCGCGCGGAGCCACCGTCCCTTGAAGTCCTGCTAAGGCGGGCAATGGGCCCCGCGAAAAGCGCGCGGACCCACCTTCTCTCGAAGTCCCGCTAAGGCGGGCAAGGGGCTCCACGAAAAGCGCGCAGAGCCACCTTCTCTCGAAGTCACGCTAAGGCGGGCAAGGGGCTCCGCGAAAAGCGTGCGGAGCCACCTTCTCTCGAAGTCCCGCTAAGGCGGGGAAGGGGCTCCGTGAAAAGCGCGCGGAGCCACCTTCTCTCGAAGTCCCGCTAAGGCGGGCAACACACCTTCTCTCGAAGTCCCGCTAAGGCAGGCAAGGGGCTCCGTGAAAATCGTGCGGAGCCACCTTCTCTCGAAGTCCCGCTAAGGCGGGCAAGGGGCTCAGCGAGAAACGCGCGGAGCCACTTTCTCCGCTCTCTCAAAATCCCGCCAAGACGGGCAAGGGGCTCCACGAAAAGCGCGCGGAGCCACATTCTCTCGAAGTCCTGCTAAGGCGTGCAAGGAGCTCCGTGAAAAGTGCGCGGAGCCACTTTCTCTCGAAGTCCCGCTAAGGCAGGCAAGGGGCTCCACAAAAAGCGCGCGGAGCCACCTTCTCTTGAAGTCCCTCTAAGGCGGGCAAGGGGCTCTGCGAGAAGCGTGCGGAGCCACTTTCTCCGCTTTCTATCAAAGTCCCGCCAAGACGCGCAAGGGGCTCCGCGAGAAGCGCGCGGAGCCACCTTCTCTCAAAGTCCCGCTAGGGCGGGCAAGGGGCTCCGTGAAAAGCACACGGAGCCACCTTCTCTCAAAGTCCCGCTAAGGCGGGTAAGGGGCTCCGCGAAAAGCGTGTGGAGCCACCTTCTCTCGAAGTCCCGCTAAGGCGGGCAAGGGGCTCCGCGAAAAGCGCGCGGAGCCACCTTCTCTCGAAGTCCCGCTAAGGCGGGAAACACACCTTCTCTCGAAGTCCTGCTAAGACGGGCAAGGGGCTTCGCGAAAAGCGCGCGGAGTCACCTTCTCTCAAAGTCCCGCTAAGGCGGGCAAGGGGCTCCGCGAGAAACGCGCGGAGCCACTTTCTCCGCTCTCTCAAAGTCCCGCCAAGACGGGCAAGGGGCTCCACGAAAAGTGTGCGGAGCCACCTTCTCTCGAAGTCCCGTTAAGGCGGGCAAGGGGCTCCGCGAAAAGCGCGCGGAGCCACCGTGCCTCGAAGTCCCGCTAAGGCGGGCAAGGGGCCCCGCGAAAAGCGCGCGGAGTCACCTTCTCTCAAAGTCCCGCTAAGGCGGGCAAGGGGCTCCGCGAGAAACACGCGGAGCTACTTTCTCCGCTCTCTCGAAGTCCCGCCAAGACGCGCAAGGGGCTCCGCGAGAAGCGTGCGGAGCCACCTTCTCTCGAAGTCCCGGTTGGGCGGGCAAGGGGCTCCACGAAAAGCACACGGAGCCACCTTCCCTCAAAGTCCCGCTAAGGTGGGCAAGGGGCTCCGTGAAAAGCGTGCGGAGCCACCTTCTCTCGAAGTCCTGCTAAGGCGGGCAAGGGGCTCCGCAAAAAGCGCGCGGAGCCACCTTCTCTCGAAGTCCCGCTAGGGCAGGCAACACACCTTCTCTCGAAGTCCTGCTAAGGCGGGCAAGGGGCTTCGCGAAAAGCGCGCAGAGCCACCTTCTCTCAAAGTCCCGCTAAGGCGGGCAAGGGGCTCCGCGAGAAACGCGCGGAGCCACTTGCTCCGCTCTCTCAAAGTCCCGCCAAGACGGGCAAGGGGCTCCACGAAAAGCGTGCGGAGCCACCTTCTCTCGAAGTCCCGTTAAGGCGGGCAAGGGGCTCCGCGAAAAGCGCGCGAAGCCACCTTCTCTCGAAGTCCCGCTAAGGCAGGCAAGGGGCTCCGCGAAAAGCGCACGGAGCCATCTTTTCTTGAAGTTCTGCTAAGGCGGGCAAGGGGCTCCACGAGAAGCGTACGGAGCCACTTTCTCCGCTTTCTCTCAAAGTCTCGCCAAGACTGGTAAGGGGCTCCACGAGAAGCGCACGGAGCCACCTTCTCTCGAAGTCCCACTAAGCCGTGCAAAGGGCTCCGCGAGAAGCGCGCGAAGCCACCTTCTCTCGAAGTCCCACTAAGCCGGGCAAAGGGCTCCGCGTAAAATGCGCGGAGCCACCTTCTCCCGAAGTCCCGCTAAAGCGGGCAAGGGGCTCCGCGTAAAGCCCGTAGAGCCACCCGCTTCCCAGGCCCCGCCAAGGCGGGGCAAGGGGCTCCACGAGGAGCAAGTGAGGCCACCCTCCCCTCTACCCCCCTAAAAGTTTCTCTCAGACGGGCATGGGGCTCCGTGCAAAACGCACAGAGACACTCTCTCCACCTTGCGCATCACTGAGATACCTCCTAGTAGACCTGGGTCGACAAAAAAGAAACAACAACACTTCCGTGTTACAAAAGTCAATACTAAGGACACCTCTTACAAAGCCAACCACTCAGGTAAAAAATCAAAGCTCAGACGCGAGCATAGAAGAGTACAAACACTTCGCACCGCCTAAACGACGGTGCGCACACAAGCCCACGCCGCCATCCCTGCCATGCTCGGAAGGCCGCCACATGCCGCAATGTCGCGAGCATTCTCATAGCTTCCGGGCCATCGGGGGGAAGCGCGGGCCAGGGGCTTCGCACCATGACCTGAGCAAAGCTGGGGGAGTGCCCCAACACATGCAGTCATGTGACTGCCAGCCCTTGAGTAGCATCCGCCAGGGAGCACGGGTCCCGGTCGTGCCCAGGCCCTACTGCTATGAAACCAGGATAGGCCACGATCCCGCAACCTCCGACTGCCTGACGGATCGCGAGCATCCTCATGGCCTCCAAGACTTCACGAACACCACCGAGCGTCGGGAGGGCGACCGGGAACAAACCC